>RJWM01024221.1:0-30991 GCA_004363535.1 Dasyprocta punctata | reverse complement strand
AAAAAATGGCAGTCTTTCACATTTAAGCCTTTAATTTATCAGGAAATTATCTATACTATGAAGTAGAACAATGATTAGTTTTATTTAAAAATCTACTATTTCCCAGCATTTGTGTTTTCAACCAGTTCTCTTCATTGGTTAAAGATTATTTCACCTGTATTGTGTATGGCATTCACAAGTAAGCATTCAATAGTCATTCTCTGCCATTGATACATTTCTGTATTCCTGTGCCAGTGTTGTATTGCTTTAATAATTTTCACAATTTTTGTATTGAAGTATGGCATGTATGCCTAAGTATTTCTTCTCTTCTGCTGTTTCAAAAGTATCTTAGTTATTTTGCCATACTATTTTCAAAATCAATTAATTGAAAAAAATCACTTCAGAATTATTTGTGCATAGAAATTGTACAACTGGTTAATCTAGTTGCAATGAAAGTCATGTACAGAATTAGAGAAGAATATAAATAATCGTGTAGATTTTTTCGAAAATGTGCCTTTTTAAACCCTTCCATTTTTAAAACAAATATATATCATTCATTGGTCTCTCTCATTGACCTCTCTCCTCATTTATGTTTTTTAAATGGAATTCTGTAATTGATACCTAGGTACTCCATTCATCTTTCTTTTTATTTATTTTTTAATCATTTCCCCAAATAACCATCTTGTTTTATCCTACTTTTGTGCACTGTTGTTTCTACTCTGGACCGGCCGAATTTCCCTGGAGACACTGCTCTCAGGCTGTGAGAACGTATTTGCCCTCACTCATGGTGCTAGAAGTGCCTCAGAACTCAGTCTGGATGCCTGTCCCCCTTTCCCCGAGTTTTCATAACCTTTGAACAATTAAGCAAGAGTGGAAGAGTAGGCCTAGAACTTTGGTTTCTTTGGGGCAAGACAACTCTGAAGTGTAATCTACAAGTGTCCTTCCTGAGTACAAAGCTCTTATTTTGAAACTTGGCTCGATGCTTCATACTTGTTTGGCATTCTGCCCTGCCTGATTCTGTCTCCCTCACTCAGCCATGAACTTCCTCCAGAAATACTTTCTAGTTACTTGCATGTGAAACTTCATGAAACATCTCTTTGTGGAGAAGTCATTCTAGGAATGTTGAAAGCCAGAAGTGGCCCTAGAGAGCAATCTGTGAGATTGTTTTTGGATCAGTTGTCAGAGAGATGGCCACAGGGAGCCCCTGTTGATGGTAAATGAACTTTGAATATAACTGGGCACATGGTCACATTATATTTGTTAACTTTCTTACTTGTAATTATTGTTAGTGTTTTAGGGCAAAATATAGGAGGAAAAGGTTGTATGCTTTTGTGGTAATAGTATAAATTGGTAGTCATTAAAAGAATTATGGCATTTTTGCATCTTTTATTTTCAAATTGCTGTTGTTTCCTGCAAAACATTTCACTTACAATTATTTTTCCATTTATTATTGTGCCTCAAAGTTATGCTGAGGCTATAGACAATTATGTAAGTGACTTTTTGCTTCCGTTGGCTTTTGTTTGATGAGGAAAGGGTGAGAACTTCATGTTGAGTCACCATTGCCTTTAGTTATAATAAAGTCCCACAGTTTTCATAGATTTTTTTTTCAGATTAGTGAAGTTTCCTTTACGTTCTTGGCTCAGAGAACCTTTATCCTAAATATGGTTTAATTTTACCAACTAATTTTCTTTCGCTGTCTATATTACATGTGTATTTTTCTGCTTTACATTGCTGCATAAAATACCTGGCATACAGCTTACAAAAGTAAAGATTTATTTTATCTCACAGTTTCAGAGATGCAATTCATGGTTAACTGGCTCCAAGGCAGAAAGGCATAGTATGAAAATTGCTCAACTCATGGTATTTTTGGAAGCAGAAATAGTTGAAAGAACCCAAGAAAAGATGCACCCTTCAAAGATATGCCTGTATTAAATAGTGACCTATTTCATCAAACTGGACCCCATCTCAAAACAGCCCATTCAGCTAAGAATTCATCAGTGGGCAGTCCATTACTGAGATTAGTACTTCCATTATCTAATCATCTTCCTAAAGTCCCACTTCTTAATGTCTTTTGGGAAAGTTTTTTTAATCCAAATCATAACAGTGGGACTTTTCTTAATAAGACTCTTGATCAAAAGAACTACTAATTTATCTATTCTTCCTTATCTGGGAAGAACATGTCATACTAATATATATTTAATGTCTTATTGGTCTAGATTTACTAATAATTTGATTTAATATTTTATATCTATGTACACTGTACTTAAGTGCAAATATTAGTATAAACACACAGACACATACGTACACACACAGAGTTGGCCTTCCACATTTTCAAAATCTGCATTAGTAGATTTATCCAGTCATGGACCAAAATTACTCAGTAAAACTGGGTCTGTATTGCACATGCACACCCTTTTTTCCTTAAACTTATTTCCAAGCAATGAAGTATAAAAACTACTTGCATAATGTTTGCATTTTATTAGGTACTGTAAGTAACTGAGGGATGATTTAAAGTATATGTGAGGCTGCATATAGTTTATGTCCAAATATGTTGTTATTTATTTATTTATTTATTTATTTATTGGCAGCAGGAATCCAACTCATGACCTTGCACTTGCCAGGTAGGTGCTGTGCCACTGAGTGATATCCCCGGCCCCACTTTGATAATTTTAATAAGAGTCTTGATCATCTTCTGATTTTATATCCACAGGGCACCCTGAAACCAACACCATGCAGATACTGAGTATTAAGTTTACATCTAGATGGTCTCACAAAGCCTCATGTGATCATGTGAAAGGTGACCGGATTATTGGGGCATTACTATTCCTGACTTGCTTTTAGGAGATGGACCCTGCTGAGAAGAGATGGATCTCTGTGAAAGTGAGCTGAAAGACTACTTCTCCCTTCCCACCTCCCCTCTTGATTTTCTCCTTCTTGGCAGCCACAAGCATCCCTCAGCCATGCCCCTGTACCGTGCCATCCTGCCTTGGAGCCTGCCGATCACGCAAGGACTGAGACTACTACAGCAGGAGCCAAGATAAGCTCCTCCTTTTCAAAGTTGTGGATGTTGGTTATTTGTCCAAGACAAGAGAAATTGACTAAGGAACTGAGGAACATCTGTGTTAATGTTATTTCATACACATTGCATATGTAATGCCTATTATAATTTTGTATTTCTCCAAAATTCATATGCTAAAAGCCTAATCCCCAATAACTCAGAATGTGACTTACTTTGAAATATTGTTTTTGAATAGGTAATTAAGGTAAAATAATGTAAAAAATGTGAGCTGTAATCCAATTTGACTGGTGTATTTAGAGGAAGAGACTAAAGACAGGAAAAAGATGATCATCTACAGGCCAAAGAGAGCAGCTGCAAAAGAAAGCAAGTTTGATGACATATTGATCCTGGGCCTCTAGCCTCCAGAAATGTGACAATGTAAGTTTCTACTGTTTAAGTCATGAACCTTGTTATGGCAATGTGGCCAAACTAATGGCATGCATCCACTCTGAGATATTCTCTCTCTTTCTCTCTCTCTCTTTTTCTCCCTTCCTCCCTCTCTGCCCCCTTACCTCCCTCCCTCCTGATGATTTAATGTGCATGGGGACATACAGTTATGTATTTATATGAACAAGTGTTATAGTTTATATCTAAAGCTTCTTGTACTCACAGATGGGACTTTTAGGAGACAGAGCCTCATTGAAGGAAGTAGAACACAGTGGCCCTGGGCTGGAAGCAAGTATCTGCCTCCCTCATCTCTTGATCTCTCCCTGCTTCCTGCCTGTCATGCCACGAGCAACCCTCCTCTACCATGCCCATCTGTTATGTCCCCTGTCTTGGAGCCAACTACCTATGAACTGAAACCTCTACAAACTATGAAACAAAAAAATATCTTTCCTCTTACAGTTGTGGGTGTTACGTATTGTGGCTCAGCAATGAGAAAGTAAGACAAGGAAGAGAAACGAGGCTTCAGGGAAGAACTGTTATAGCATCTGATCAATCTAACTCTTGACTCAAAATCTTGGACCAAGTTTCTTAATTTTCTGAATACTACACAATTTTGAGTACCCAAAAGACAAGATTTACACTTTTCCTAGAATCCTATTTCTAACACATTGCCCAAAGCACAGATGTTTACTGAATGAATGAATATTTAAATATATTTGTAAAGTTCTTCTTAAAATACGAAAGCACAAGCAATATTCAACATTCTTTTCCCAAATTTTACTGACAGAAGTTAAAAACGCAAGCAAACTTAAATGATACCACAACAAGACAGAAACGGTAAATGGAAATAAATGTTCAACAGAATTAAAAACAAAGTATTTAAAGCCAAGTTGAACTATAGGATTCAGAGCAACTATCAGACAACTATCTCTCTGTAACAGAAATATTTTACCTATCATTTAATCATGATTTTACATCTAACAGGAAGCAATAATATCACACACATGAATAATTAAGGCAGAAACATCATTAACATACACAAGCACTATTTTAGCATGCATGTACACAGAGGATATATGAATATAGTGAAATATAAATGAAATATAGAAATATCTAAATTTCCCATGAAATTTCAGTGTCTATATTAGTTTATTTTCCATTGCTACAACAAAATACCAGAGACAGTGTATTTTTTTAAAAAATAAAGAGTTTATTCAGTTCATTGTTTATGAAGTATGTAGTCCAAATATCATTATCCTTGCTCTGATGAGGTCCTTGCTAGCTTTATCATATCATGATACTATAAATGGTTTCATGGCAGGATCATGTTTAAGAGTGAGAGATTGCCTGGCAAGATTGGAAGCCAGAGTAGAGGGTATGGGGTGATCAGACTTACTTTTTATAGCAACTCACTCCTGGAGGAGCCAGTTGGAATCCTGTAACAAGTATATGAATTCTTTCTGAAGATAGTACCATCATGACCTAATCAACCAGCACCTATCTTTGCCTTTAAAGGTTCTGCTACCTCCCAGTGCTGCTACACTAAGGACCAGGCTTCCAACTTTCAACACATGAACTTTTGCATTCATTCTTAAACCATACCCAGAAAATTTATCAAACTTTCAATATCTCCAGGTTATGCTTATATAAATCCCCAAAAGACAGATTCACAAGAATTATGACCTCTTATACTTCACACTATAAGTATAACCTGGAGATTTGATCCCAGACCACCACAATGAGCAAGTATGACAATAAAGCAAATTGTATAAATATTTGCTTTCTAAATCTATACAATAGCTATTTTTATATTATGGTTTATTTCGTGTGGAATGATACTATGTCTGTAAAAAAATCAATTCCTGTATCTTAGTTAGGAAATAATTTATGACTAATAAATACTACATATATCTGAGAGCTTAGCAAATCATAATCATGGGCAGTCTTGCCTCAGTATTGATAGCTGCTGAAAGATCAGAATGGTGGTTGCAGATGACTGAGGTGACTATAATAGTTTCTCAAAATATGACAACAAATAAGATTTGCCTTATCAATTGACTCTTTGTTCCACGAATGGTTTCTCTGCAGTATGCAATGCTATGTGAGCATGTGCTACCCACAGTAGAATTCTGCAAAATTGAAGTCAAGGCTTGTGCTGTAGCACAGTTGCACAGGACTCGCCTAACATGCCCAGGGTTCTGGGTTCTGTTCCTCACACTGTAAACAAAATAGAACCAGTTCTCTAAAAGTCTGCCACTGTTCTATCAATTAAGTTGATATACTATTCTAAATGTTTTGTCATTTTAAGAAGTTTCACAGTATCTTTATAAAGCATAGTTTGTATTTCAAGAAATCATTTTCTTTGCTCATTCACAGAAGCAGTTCCTTATCTACTGAAGTTTCATCATATGTTTGCAGCAATTTAACCCATCTTCAGGCTGCACATTCAAGTCTAGGTCTCTTGATATTTTCACTGCATTTAAAGTGACTTCCTCCACTGAAGTCTTGACCCCCTCAAAATCATGCATGAATTTTGATCTTTCCAAGGCTAGTGGGATACGTGACACACTACTCTTTTGTGATGCTGGGCAGCAGTGAGATGTGACTTCCACTTAGCCCTGTGACCAGGAGCGTAAATAACCTGCACTCTACAATGTAGTACACTGCTCAGCTATGAGGCTCTGTAGATCAGGTGCAATAGATGTGTTTTGTTTTGTTTTTGTTTTGTTTTAAGACAGGGTCTTGCTATGTAGTGTGGACTGACCTTGAGTTCACTTATGTAACTCAGGCTGAACTTGAACTCAGGGTGATCCTCCTGCTTCAGCCTCCCCAGGGCTGGGATTATGGCATGAACCACCATGCCCAGCAAGTATCATACATTTGTCAAAATGCACAGAACTTTGTAACATAAACAGCAACCCTGATATAAACTGTGCACTTTAATTAATAATACGTCAGCACTGTTTCGGCAGTTGTAACAGAAGTACCACACTACTACAGAATGCTAATAAGGGGAATTATAGGAAGACAAGAGAGGGTATATTAGAACTTTGTGCTCAGTTTTTCTGTAAACCTAAAAGAGCTCTGAAACAAAATATTAGTATACTTTGTTATATCATCATATAGAAAGACATTACATGTTTTATCTAAAAAAATTATGAATATAGTCTCAAGTTGACTCCATTTACCTATAAAAATCTCAAGATCATCTTTTTTATAGCTGAGTAATATTCCATTGTATAAAAATACCACATCTTTTAGATATCATAATAAGGAAAGGGAAAGAAAGTGTTCAAAATTAAAGAATAGCTGGGATAGGAGAAAGAAGAAATGGAATAAAGGAAAAAAATGTTTGTAGATATACATATATAACTGTATGTATAAGTATGCAAGATAGATGACTACATTACTAATTCTCTGTTCATTTATCAGAAAGAATAGTTTGTGTTGTCATTGTTTGATTGATCACTTTTTATGCCTAGTTTTTGTAACTTGAACAACTAGTTCTAAAATAACAATATGTAATATATTGACTAATATTGATTCCTTATTACATTTTTAAATTCTATAATACTTCTTTTTTGTTTTGCTTTTTTAAAATAAAAATTAAATAATAAATAATTATGTATGAGGGTCATAGCCAACTTCTAAACTTTTGTTGATTTTGAAAGTCTGCCTTGCTGGGAGTTTGGCTCAGTGGCTTATATGCCTGTCTGACAGGCATGAGGTTGTGAGTTCGATCCCTGGTGCCACAAAAAAAAAAAAAAAAAAAAAAAAGAATGCGTTCTATGAATTGTGAACATTTTTTCATTCACTAATAAAGAAATAATTGATTAATGTTATCAAACACCTAGCACTTAAATTTTTGAGTATGTCATAAAAGTTATATATGTTTGTCATTTCTGTATCCTATTAATTCATAAATGTTTTAATGGCAAGTAGAATGCAAATTTCTTTTTAGAAATTTTTCAATTTATTTATCCCAGATACATTAGAGGAATTGTCATCTATGGCTGCTACAGTCTCATGAAATATATTACTTAGATTTAAAACTAAAAATTATTCTTTCAACCATGGGCTGCAGAATGAATATAATGTTACTAGACATAAAAGTAATATGAATTTCATGATAATTATCCATCAGAGCTCTTGGGTTACCAGGTACATGGCAAATGAGCAGTTACATTTTAAAAGAAATCTTTTTTCTCAGTAGTAGTTTTCAGTGATGAACTTAAAATACTCATCAAATCGTGTTGTAATGGAGTGTGCTGTCTTTCAGGCTTTGTTGTTCCATTTATAGAGCACAGGTGGAGTAGAGCTAGTATCATTCTTAAGGAACTTGGAATTTTTCAAAATGGTAATTGAACATTAGCTTCAACTTCAAGTCACCAGCTGCATTATCCCCTAGCAAGAGAGACTTCACCTCCTAGAGTTTTTAAGCCAGACATTGACTTCTGCTCTCTATCTGTGAAACTTAGATGGCAATTTTTTTGCAATTTTTTTTACTTTGAATATGATTGTTTTATTTTTTGGTTTTTTTATTAGTGCATATTTTCAGTACATAATGATTACACCTGTACATTGTACGATTCCTTGTGGGGAGCTGGAACACGTACACCACACATCTCCATTCATTTTCCATCCCCTTTCCTGCCCCTCCTTCCTGCCTCCCTCCATCTCTTGATCCCCTTCCCATTTGAGAAAGATCCATCTCCTTGTTTTCTATTATCTCTCTTTAATTTTGCTCTTTATTTATATTTTGGATTTCTCACATAAAGTAATTCAAGCTTGTGTGTCTGATTCATTTCAGTTAACGATTTGAAAATCTGCTGCTTTGCATAACCACCTTTCTTAGTGATTTTACCTTGATCTTCTGGATAATGAGTTGAAATTTCTATGTTGGTAATGGCAGCTTCCTCTTCCATGATTATGTCATAGAGATGACTTCTTCCCTGAGACTTCATGACTAACTCCTGCCTGTTGAAAGCTGTTGAAGCTGGAAAATGACCCACACATGAACTAACCAAAGTAACAAAGAGCACCTGGGTCAACCACATGAAAAAATTGTTACAGCCCAGAAAAAACAGGAGGCTCCTAAACAGTCCAGGCCTGGGTTGCTAGGCAGAGGGGCTGAAATTGACGTCATCCTTCCCTGTATATAAATAAACTCGCAGCATTGATTGAGCAGTACCTTTCCTCCCATCAGAAGAGTAAGGGCTCCACCTGACCCCAGCTTTGTCTCATTCTTTATTTTTCTCATCTTCTCACGATCCTTCACCCCAAGAACCTCAGGAGCTGCATGGGTCGCGGCACCTGCCAACATTTTTTATGGAGTTTTCTTACTCGCTCAGTCTTCAAAAATTGAAGAGAATTAAAATCTTGCTCTGGGTTAAACTTTAGTTGAGGGGATTATTGTGACTGGTTTGTTCTTCTAACGAGAGCTTTTTTGCTCTCTTAGCATTTATGGGCTCACTTAAGTACCACTTTTAATTTGCTTCAAGATTTCCTTTACTTTCACATCTTGAATTATAATTTGAAAAAGCGTCCTATATTTTTCCCTATCTTGGCTTTTGATGTGCCTTCCTTACTAATCTCAATCGTTTCTACCTTTTGATTTAATATAAAAGGCATGATGCTTCTTTTTACTTGAATACTTAAAAGACTTCTAAGGTTATTAACTGACCTACTCTCAGTATTATTTTGTATTGAAAAACAGCCAGTGAGTGGAGCAGTCAAAGCACACACAACATTTATTAAGTGTGCTGTCTCATACTGGGTCAGTTCATGGCGCTCAAAACAATTACAATAGTTACATGAAAGATCACTTATCACGAATCACCCTAACAGATATAATACTTATAAAACATTTTAATTATTTTCAGAATTTTCAAAATGAATACACGCTACTAAAAAAAAATATACCAATAGACATGCTTGCCATAGGATTGCCAAAACCCTTTGTTTTATAGAAAATGTAATAACTGTAAAGCACAATAATGTGAAGTACAATGGAATGAGATACACCTACATTTATATATATGTGTTGTTATGAAAGTGTGAACTGGTATGGTTTGGACATCTCTTCTCCTAAGTAAAACCAGAGAGGGATAAATACTTTGTATTAATCAGCTTCCTTGTTCCTGAAACCAAATACCTGCTGCCCATAACATGAAGGGGGAGAAATTTAATTTAGTACTTAGTTTCAGAAGTTCCAGCTCATGGTTGTTTGGCTCCAAGGGAAGAATAGCTTACTACACTATTCAATTTGGTTGTTACTTCTAGAGACTTTAAGTGGAGTTTTTGAGTCTTGTGTGTAGAGTGTCATGTTATCAGCAAATAATGATAACTTGACTTCTTCCTTTGCTATAAATATTCTTTTTTTCTCCATTGTCCTTGCCTGGTTTCTCTTGCTAATGTTTCAAGAACTATATTGACTAAAGTGGTGATATTCTTACCTTGTTCCCAATTTCAGAGGGAAAGATTTCAGTTCCTTCTTTAATATGATATTGGCTATTGGTTTATCATAAATGGGTTTTGTAAGATTGAGCTAGTGTCCACCTATATCTAATTCCTTCAGAATTTTTATTATTTGTGATATTGGATATTCTCAAAAGTTTTCTTTTAACATCTATTGAGTTGACCGTGTGATTTTTGTCCTTGCTTCTATTTACGTGGTGCACTACATTTATTGATTTTTGTATGTCAAACCATCCTTGAATCTCAGGAAGGAATCCTACTTTGTTACACTGTATTATTTATTTAATGATTTTCTGACTTCTGTTTGCTAGTATCTTATTGAGAATATCTGCATCTATGTTCATTAAAGAGATTGTCCTCTAGTTTTCATTTTTGGTTAGGTCTTTTCTGGCTTTGCAATCAAGGTAATTCTTCCTTCCAGGAATGGCTTTGAGAGTATTCCTTCCTTTAAGGAGTTTGGGGAGTACTGGCCTTACATCATCTGTAAAGTTCTTATAGAATTTGGCAGTGAATTCGTCAGGACTTGGGTCTTTTTATTTTTTTTAATTAATTCTTCAATCTTGTTGTCTAATATTGGATTATCCGCATTTTTATATCTTCTTGATTCAGTTTTGGTAGTTCGTATGCATCTAAGAATTCACCCATTTCTTCTGAATTGCCCATTTCATTAGAATACAGTTTCTCAAAGTAGTTAGCAATGATCTTCTGGATTTTGGTCAAATCACTTGTGATTTTGCCTTTTTCATTTCTAATTGCATTGATTTGGGTCTTTTCCTTCCTTTTTTGCTAAGAATTAATAGGTTGTGGTTGATTTTGTTTATTTTTTTCAAAGAACCAACTCTGCTTTATTGATTCTTTATATTTCTTTTTTAGTCTCAACTTCATTAATTTCTCCTCTAATCTTTATAATTTCCATACTTGTGCTAGATTTGAATTTGGATTGTTCTTGTTTTCCTAGATCTTGTGGAGAAACATTAGGCTGTTTATTTGAGATCATTTTGTTTTTCTGATGTGGTTATTGAACATTACAAATTTCCCTTTTAGGACTTCTGTCATTGTGTCCCACAAAAATCATAATGCAATTATCATTTGAGTCTGTGAAATGTCTAATTTCTTCCTTGATTTTTTCTGTGTCTTATTGGTTATTTAAGACAGTATTCTTTAATTTTCATGTATTTTTATAGTTTATGTGCTTTCTTTTGGCATTGATTTCTAGTTTCATTGCACTATGATCTGATAATAGACATAGAATAATTCTGATTCTTTTGCATTGACTGAGCATACTTCATGGGCAAGCATGTGATCTAATTTGGAGAAAGACTTGTGTGTGACTGAGAAGAATGTTTATTCTATTGTCAGAACACTGCTGTATTGATTACAATTTGATCCCATTTCAGCAAAACTCCACTAAAGTTCATGTCATTCTGATCATCGCTCACTTATAATATAATCAAATAAAGTGATGTTGATATGGTTGGGCTCGGTTTCATATTTTCAAACCAGCTTGTGACATTCTTTAGGGGATTAATTCTGTGCTAGTGCTAGTTTTTCTCTCAGCATCTACCAGCACGGTGGCTTGTGAATAAATCACAGTTCATAACATCTGTATTTATTCTCAGCTTTGTTCCAACCTCTATTTGAGAAATGTTTAACCAAACTGCTTAGCTTAATTGAACTGAATTGAGAATAAATTATCAGATGTAATAATCTGTCCTGTGGAGAAAATTATAATTGCTTTTATAATTGCTCTAAAAATTAAAAATGATTGTGAATTAAATTATATTTTAATAGCCATACTTTAAATCCAAAATTTAATGGCATTTCACTTGTTTCAAAATTTATAAAATTTGTACCTTTTATGTGGAAGATTGGCTTAATCTATATGAAAGACTGTCTTGCTACATTGGCTAGAAGTGTTTATAAAAATAAATCCAACTGTAAAACCCATACCTGTTAAACACTGAATTAAAATTCAAAAGGCACCAACAGAAATAAAAGCAGTACTTAGCTATTCTATTTAAATGTTATGGAAGAAAATAGGTGCTATAATTGAGAGTCAAACTGATCACCTGGTAGACTGATAGAGGATAGCATTTTGGAATGCACTCAATCCTCATGTTGTTAATTGTAATTGGCAGTATAGTATCTTTTAATCCCTTACAACATTACAATATCAATAGATCAATTTTTATGGAAATGTATAGATCATGTTGTTTTTAGAAAGGATTTTAAAGTACATTTATATTTGCTCAGACATAAGTGATTTTTTCAACAGTTAATTAAAGGGAGCACAGAAAGCATAGAAAGTTCCTGATTTATGATGGTTTATGATCTTTTGATTTTATGCTGTGAAAGCAGCACACATTCAATAGAATCTTACTTCAAATTTTACACTGTGATCTTTCCTCAGGCCAACAACATGGACTACAGTATTCTGTTATGGTCCTGAGCAGGTGCAGCAGCTCACAGCTCCCAATCATCATAGGACAAGGGTCAACAACTCAGACTCTGGAGTATATTGTGTTACTAAGTTATATAATGCTTGCCATACTAGGTTTATATTATGGCTTGTATCTGAATGTCATATGGTTGTAGGTAGGGCTTTTTGGAGGTGACTGGATCTAAAGTGTGTGATACTGGGATTAAGCATGTGATGCTGGAATTAAGGGTGCCTTACCCTGGGTGTCAGCACTACTGGCCCTAACGCTAAGGGCGGGTAGCCTGGATAGGATACAAGGGACTGAAAGAGGGCTGCTGCCGTTGCTTGCTGCTGCTGATGTTGCTGCTGTTTGTCTTTTGCTTCCTCCTGGCTACTCTGCAATGCCCCTCTTCCAGCTCACCCTGCCTTGGAGACAGTCAGTTATGAACTGAAACCTCTACAAACTGTGAGCCCAAATAAACCCTTCCTCACTTGACTTTAGGTGTTGGAGATTTTGTCTCAGGGATGGGAAGACTAAGATAGTGTAGTAAATGAATTCCTAGGGCTGGGAGTTTGGCTCAGTGGCTTAAGCGCATGTCTGGCAGGCGTGAGGTTGTGAGTTCAATCCCACATGCTGCAAAAAAAAAAAAAGAAAAAGAAGTAAATGAATTCCTTACTTATAAATTTTCTACTTATAATGGGCTTATTCAAATTAATTTTATCATAAACTAAAGAACAATCTATAAACTAGGGTTGCATCAAGTTTCATGAAGTATTCCACATATATATCTTGTGTCAAAATTAGGAAGATGATATTTTAATTTACTATCCAGTTCTAAGAAACAGGCTGGTTCTAGTTATGATGACAATACTTGTATGCACCAGAAATGGAGAATATATTCAACATGACAACCATGCACTTGTGCTATAAACTAGTGGATATGGGGAACCAGTGTGAGGTCATTTGCATGACTAAATTTTAGAAAAGACTTTCTGAACATTTGATTGATTGATTGATTATTTTTGAGACAAAGTCTTGTTCTATAATTCAGGCTGGCCTTGATCTTGTGCCAATCATCCTGACTCAGGCTCCCAAGTAGTAGGATTAGAAGTATGTGCCACCACACCTGGCTGAACATTTGTTTTAGCCAATACCATGAAAAGAAATAACATCTAGATCTGACCATATTGATCTATATTGGTTCTTAACATAGATCTTGCAAAAAATAGAAAGCCATTATAAGATTTAGTATATTGATTATACCTAGGGGCATAGAAAAGCCAAAATGGTGCTATAAGTGTAAGATAGTAAAAAAGATGATTAAAATGTTTCCAAATATTATCAATTATGTTTTCATGTAGATTCCTTATGAAAGCCATAATTTTGAGTATTTGTTGAGTTTTTTCATTTCCTTCTCAACAGTGCAATGATTTCTGAAAAATGAATGCTCACTGTCACAGACAGAATTCTAACCTGCACTGAACAATAAATAGCCTTCAATAGTGTGTGCCTAGTGATTTTCTACCTATCTCAAAGAATGCCACAATCATTAATTTGAATATACACACTTTACATAAAGTATCAAAAACTTAAAAGTTTTGTATGTTTGGCTCTCTAAAGCTTCTTTTATTTTTCTTAACATATTCAATGTGATTTTCATAAATTATTTATACTAAAATCAAATGGTCAAACCATTCACAGGGCACTTTCATGTTCACCCACTATCTTGCCCATAATGTATACACCGTTCCCTGTCAGAATCCTCTTTTCTCTGGCATGTACTCATTCCCTTTCTCTCCAGGCTCAACCTAGGTCTTCTTTACGGACATCACCACTGCCAGTTCTCATTGGATGATATATCTACACTTCTTTCTCTTTAGTTTACTCATATACATTGCAATACATTCATCTTCCAGGATTGGTAAGTACAGGGATATGAAAAATAGTTATATAACATCATTATTGCCTAACAGTTAAAGTTTTTCCTTTAGGAAGCAAATCCACATAAACAAGGCAAGGATGTTCTGATATAAAATGGTTGATGTGTCATTCTAGGGGGATATTGTTGATTTTGTTTTGAATTTTTAGATTATTTCTGAAATTAGAAAGTATCTCTAAAAGGCTTAGGCATAATCATATACATCTTCCTGTACTTTTCTTCATTTAGTCTGCTTACTTTAATGGACTAAGGTCAAAACATGCTGTCATTCTGTGTCTCCACACTATCAACACCAAACATCTAAAGCAACATGAAATAAAGAATCCTATAAATAGAAAAGCAATTAAGTCAATATTTTATATAGATAAATGCAGCACTTACTAATGACTTATTTCATGAATCAAAACTAGTTTGTAGCTGGGTGTGGTTGCCCACTCCTGTAATACCAGCAATCAGGAGGCTGAGGCAAGAGGATTGTCATGTGTTTGAGGTCAGCCTGGTTTATATAGTGAATTCAAGGCCAGCCTCAATTACCTAGTGAAGTCCTCTCAACAAACAAACAAACAAACCAAAAGCTACTTTGTAATGAGAAAACTTACCCTTTTTTTCAAATTCATGTCGCTATTAGCCATCAACCTTGCTACTGTGTTTCCAATAAAGATTGAGGCTGCCCATTCACTTTCAGTCCAGTGTATTCTCAGTGAAGGAATTAAAACTCTGAAAATAATTTTTATTAGTGATACTGTGATAGGCATGGTATTAAAGGCAGAATGGAATACAGTTTTGTACAATTTCCAGTTTCTCCTTTGTGTGAACTGCTTGATTTCACAATTCATTTTCCGTATTAACATTTGTTTGTGTCCTTACAATATTTCTTGTAAATGTTTGTTTTCTCCCTTGGAAATATTCTTTACAAAGACACTGGAAAAATGAATATAAGTATTTCTGAGATTTTGAAATGTACTATACAACCTACTTTTTCATCAAATATAACAAATGTTATGGATAGTCAATTTTCATACTCTTATTCTTTAAAATATAGTATAATTAAAGAATAATTTAGATGTATACCTAAATATCCTAGCCCATAATACTGGCACTAAAATATAACCTCTATAACAAAACACATTACAAAAATTTTATGATTATAAATATTAAATACTAAAATTCTATAGGAGAAAACTATTTTAAAATATTAGAAGGCATAAAAGAAAATTTATAATTTTACCATAAAGATTTATTAAATAATATCAATTGTATGATGTTCTTTTTTGAACATTACAGCATATTGAAGGGCACTTATCCAAGGCAAATATATATGAAATTGTTTAATAGGTATTGTAAATTTAAGCAATTATACTCTGTTAAAATAAGGGGACAGGGTGTTATTAAATAGTTTGATTACAGTGCACCATCTGTACAACAGAAAAGGTGTTAAAATATGTAACTTCCTTGAAATTTATGTATGTGATTTTACCATTCTGATAGCTCAAGTGTGTATGCATGTGTGTATATGTATGTATTTGGGTATCACATATAACAGTGACATCTTTTATATAAAATATCTTAATATTTCTTCAAGAACGATTGTAAATATAAAATGAAAGGAGCATAAGGTTAGTTGTATTCAACACTCTGCAGCAGAAGTATTGACATTATGAAACAAAGATCCTCTATTTCTATTCCAGTTCTAGTGACATCATCTCTGTATTACACCCAACACCATGTCCAAAATTACATACGAGTTCTTCATTCATTTCTACACATTGCACAATATTATTCTATTTTTAATTAATGAGAAATATTTTTCCACAGCATTATACAGCAAATTAGAGGCAAAAGCTGGGGTCGAATATAACTTTGTCTGATAATAAACCCTGTGCTCTCTTATCTTGGTGTGTTCCTTCTCTCTTAACTTTGCCAACGAGGCATACAAATGTTGAAACACTCTAGCTATTCTTGTGGAATCCATAAGTGACCACCAAACTTCCCTTTACTTTAAACTCTCTTGTGAGTAGAGTCATATTGCACTCATTAGTTTCTCTCTAGAGTTGAGTACAGTAGCTTTTACAGTATAGTTAGTAATTCTGAATAAGCAAGCAAATGAGTTTACTTGTTCTCTGTAGGCTTTATAGGAATTAGTTCATTTTCAGCAACATTCTAATTTTAGTTAGAAATTTAAGAGAAGAGAATTCATATCCCTATTATTTAATGCAATGAATAAAAAAAAAATAACATTCCTGAGGCAAAGCGGTAGCGATACATCCAAAGCAACATTTTAGAGATTTTACACTGTTCACAGAAAAGGGAATAAAAGGATTAGTGCTTTTTTTCATTTCTAAAATATTTGAATTTTTTCTCATTCTCCACTTTTCCTCATGTTTTTCTGTAGATCCACTCATGTAAGTAGCACAGCCAGTACACACATTTACATTCAAGGCAATGCAAACTGTATTTGGATTACCCAGTGTGGGGTGTGGATCGTTAACAGTAGCACACAGGACTGGTTGATATTTGGTGAAATTCTTGTCATTGGTGTCTTATTTCTGCATTCTGTGAGCCTTCCTGTAAGATTTCTGTCTAACATGACTTTCATTCCTATTTTCAGCCAGAAAGACACTTTATTTCCTTTTGTGAGCTGATCAAAAGCTTGGACTCTAAAATGCTGGAATTGCTCCATTTATCTGTCAAGGACATTCAAACCTTTCCAAGGCCAGAAACCAAAAGATGGATGCTGAAAGAAAGATGCTGTCAGAAATAGATCAGCTTGACAAGATGCACATTAAATCTCTTGGTTCCTGCAAGAAGGTCTAAGGACCATGAACCTCACTTAGTTCTGTAGAAGAAAAGCTAGAAAGCTCAAAATACAACAGCATTCTATGAATAAGTCAATCTACCTTGAGATTGCAATCATGTGCCTTTTTAATTTTGCTTCCTACATGCACTGGTTTATAAGTCATATGTAAATTTTAAGCCATGAAGACCATTTTAGCAAGAGGTTTTGCAAAAACCTGGTGTTATTTGCCAGGTCAACTACTATGTTTGTCATATCACCACACACAGGAGGCTGTGAAACTAATAAACGAGGTTACCCCAGAAGCACAACAGGATTCCTGAGAGGTCCCACCTATAAAATCACTCTGCATCTGACTTTCACGTTTCACAAAGTTCTCTGTTATACAAATATTGCTCATATAAGACTCGGTATACAAGCCGGGCGTGGTGGCACACGCCTTTAATCCCAGCACTCGGGAGGCTGAGGTAGGAGGAGCGTTGTGAGTTCGAGGCTGGCCTGGGCTACAATGTGAGCACAAGGCCGGCCTGAGCTACATAGTGCAACCCTGCCTCAAAAAAACAGGGCTGGAAGTTTGGCTCGGCAGCTTAAACGCCTGTCTGGCAGGTGCGAGGCTGTGAGTTCGATCCCCAGTTCCACAAAAAAAAAAAAAAAAAAAAAAAAAAAAAAAAAAAAAAAAAAAAAAAAAAAGACTCGGTATACAACACATGATACTGTCCTCAAATCTTATATTTCCCCTCTCAAATAAGTCTGTCATATCATGAATGCATTCTTTTCAAGAAAACTTGATTCTTGTATATATAATGAAAATGTTTTAATTTGATATCGCTTCAATACTATTTTTGAAAGATTTGGAAAAGTCAAAAGTGAGGTCATGTGGTGCAGGGACTTTCATTCTGATAATATATTTCATAAAGTTTTAAATAACTTAATAGCAATTAGACTTTTCAAATGTTCTTGTTTGTCAGTTTTTATGTCAAGTTACAATAGGTAAATTTATGTTCCAAGATAAGTTGTCTACAATTTTCCAAAATATCCTTATTATCTTTTTAAATATATTATACCTGTAATAATGTTTTGCCCTTTATTACTAATACCAGTAAGGTATACTTTCTACCTTTATTTTCTGTAACAGATTTACAGTATTTCTCTTGTTTTAAAATTATATTATTTCTTTCATCATTTTAGTTTTTGTGTCTGTTGATTTTCTATAGTATGTGGTTATTTTCTGTTTCATTATGTTTTTTGTTAACATCTTCTTTCATATTTTGGGATCTTTACATGTATTTTATTTTTGCCATTCTTTTCTTACACCCTTGATCTGAATGGACCATTTTGCTAATGTTTGCATTAAAGTCTCTGTATATATTTTGAGCATGTGTACTGAATCCTAGAGTTTTGTTTTTTATGTGATTCATTTTTAAATTTTTTATTTTCTTTTATTATTTTTTTCTGTAACCCATATATGCTGTATTTAATTGACTATATATTTAATCATAATTTTCTATTTACATTCTTTAAATTTTAGAAGATCTTGAAAAGTAGTTTTATTGTGTATGTATTTTAATGACATATTTGTACATATTTAATGGGTAGAGTTTGATAATTTAATAAATGTATATGAATATCTAATAATAAATCATTACACACTTCTATGTGTTGGGAACTTTTGGATTTTTCCTGTTGTTCTGAAATATATAATAAGTTGTTGTAGACTATATTTGTCTCACTGTGTTATAGAACAATAGAATAATTCCTCCTTTCTGGATATATTTCGGTTCCCATTGCCTAATGTCTTTCTCTCCCTCCTTCTTCCCTAGCTTCCTGTGATCACCACTGTACAATTTACTTCTTGAGATCAAATGGTTAGTTGTCACAAAATGAATGAGAACATTCATAGCATAACTTCCCTGAAGTTAGTTAAATATACTGTGAGTAATTTTAATCTCTATAAAGTTATTGAGACTTTCTTTGATGGCCACATTTAATCAACTTTTATATGTATAGAACATAAATCTTGGGATTGTTGGGTATTGCTCTCTATGTACTCATCAGGTTGAATTAGTTAATCTTACTATTCATTTTCTCTAAAAACATATGAAAAATGATCCTGCTTATTGTATGAGACATTTGTGGTAGATGTGGTGATTCTACAAAACTATTTGAAGATTTTTTTCTAGTTCTCTTTTTCAATTGTGACACCTTTTAAGACTTTTGAGGTTACTAAATGCATACAAGTTTTGAAATGTTATATTGTCTACATGTATACTTCTGACATATACCTCTTTATATTCATTAATACTCCATGCCTGGAAGGCAAACTTTCCTTATACGCATACAGTCACATCATTTTTCCTTAGGTTTACTGTTTGCAGAGTGTCTTACTTACTTTTTACTCATTGCTGAGACAAAATACCTGATGCCAAAAATTAGAGAAGGAAAGCTTTATTTCTTACAGTTCTCGGGGGTTTCAGTCCATACTCAGTTGGCTCCAAGGCAGTGTGGCATGGCAGGGCAACCATCTGGGGCAGCTGCCAAACAACAAGGTGAACCTGGAAGAGAGAGAGAGAAAAGAGAAAAGACACTCATTTCTCCTGCCTTTACACTCTATATTGGCTCCACCCCTGAGCAGGTGCAACACTCACATTGCCAATCCCAGAGCTAGACAACAAACCAATCATGAATGCCTGACTCAGCCCCATCCAGATTACATGAGTCCTTGGGGGGACACAGGATCAAACCAATACACAGAGTGTGTATTTTTACAAATTTTTTCTACTTCAACATTTTATTGTTTTTATTTTTTTCATATTCTTGTGTTTTCATTTGGGATCATTTTCTTTCTGCCAAAAGAACTACTTTTAATATCTAATGCAGTTATATTTGCAAAATATTCTGTTAGTAGTTTATCTGAAAACTTCATTTCAACTTCATTTTTGAAGGATTTTATGACTCATTTTAAAATTTCAGGGTAACAGTTTTTATTTTGGAGTTTAACACAATGCTAATTACATATTACTTTGTGGCCCGCATCCAGCACTACTGCCAACAGCCAGAAAACCTACTCTTCACCCAGTTCGTCCACGAACCCGTCCCTATCCTCCTTCCTTGGATACTTATGACTCTAGCCTTCCTATTGGCTAGTTCCCGCCCCCATGAGTGGTCATTGGCCAGCACCCGCTATATATACTTGCTGCACTTCCACATTAAACCGGATCTGCGCCATCAGCCTGGTCTCCACGTCATCAACGCATTGGTCCTACCTGCTGTGAGGCCCGAGCCGCCTTATTATTTTAGCTCTTAAAAGTAAATCTCATTGCTATTTTCAAGTTACTGTTTTTTTATGAAGTTGCTATTGGTAATTTTTATTTAAATATTTTCTTTTCACATGTTTTTTGCATGTTGCATATGATATAACTAAGAATGGTTTTCCTTTTATGTATCCAATTTAGATTTCACTTAGATATTTGAACCAAAATGCCATATCTTTCATTATTTTTGCAAAATTGTCACCCTTATCTTTTCGACTATTCCCCTTGGCCCATTCACTATTCTCTTTATGAAATTCAAATTCTACATGTAATTTGACTGAGTCATATTTGATTCATATTTTCACCCTTTTAATTTTCAGTTTCTTTTATGCTTCAGTTCAAGTAGTTTCTATTGCACTGCATTGTACTTCACTGCTCTATCCTAACTTCTAGCTATAGTTAAATGCACATATTGCAAAATTAATTACCTCAATTAAGTGTGCATTTCAGAGGTATCAAATTCATTCATAATATTACAAAACTATCATGATCATCCATCTCCAGAACTCTATGAAGAGTGTACTAATATGCTTAGGATATGAACATGTCTAGACACATAGATCCAGGGGGTGTTTTTTCAGTTACAGCTATATTCAAAGTTCTCACTTAGTACTGCACATGTGAAATGTTGCTATGAGGCTTTTAAACTGATAATCTATAACTTTCTTTTAGTGTGAGTCCTATATCATTAAAAATTTGTATACATGGTACAAAAGTAGGCACACCAATTTATTTATACAATTTGAATGAACTATTGTGATTAGAGTCGTGTTTTTACCTACTTTATGTGTGCATTTGCTTAGACTTCTTCCCATCACTGAGACAAAATGCCTGGCATCCACATCTTAAAGGCACAGAAGTTTATTTTTCCTGATGGTTTCAGTCAACAGTTGACTGCCTTCAAAGCAGAAATGACATGATAGAAGGCCTGAGCAGAGGACAGCAGCTCATGCCGTGGTAGTCAAGAAGCAGAGAAGAAGGGAGAAGATGAGGATAAGAACACATTCTTGCAGGTGATGACCCACTTCAAAGTGGGTTGTCCCCCCTAACAGCACATTCAGCTACTGAACTCACCAATGAATGAATCCACTGAAGAGAACAGAGCTCCAGTTCACTTGCCAAACAGTTGAGACTTGGGTGGCGGGGGGGAACATTGTAGATTTAAATCATAATGGCATTTAAAATAAAAATCAAAGTACACGGTATAAAATAATTATATGAACTAACTAAAAATAGTCATATTTTTACCTCAAACTAACTGACTGATGTGAATGTTAGCTGTGATGTGACCACTCATCTTTCAGATCATTGATTTTTTTTAAAGGTTTGTACAAGAACTCTGGTTTAAGCAGTTTAATGTGGGCCATTGTCTTCTATAACTTTAAATGCTTCACAAATGGTTCTAAATCTTATTTTTACTTGAGAATTGCTATTTTAATTATTTAACAGTTTTCATTCTTTCTTGAAATTACAGGAGACGACTTTAGTGTGGTGAAGGAGTTGCCATCACGGGGAAGGTGCTTCCTCTCTTCTTTAGTAACTACGATCTACCATCAACCCCAAAAGTCATTCATATGTATCTTTGACCACCTTTGAACTGTTTGTGGTTGTAGCTCACAACAGGGAAGAAAATGTTCAGTAAAGGACACTTCCCCAGATGAATATGAAACAAATCCCCTACTTAAAAGTATACATACATGAAAATTTCCAGCAAAGTTTCAGCATTGATTATCTTTGCATAAGGGGAATCACAGTGGCTTTGGCATTTATGTTCTTACTTCTGTCATGTATATAATAAGACAGTCATACACCAGATACAAAAGTACCAAAATCAAATGAATTTATGCTACTTTTGTATTTCACTCTATGGTTATTGAATGAGTGTGACCACTCTGAAACATAAAACAGCAATGAGATTAAGAAGTAAAATGAAGTAAGGTCATACCAAGGCAGCTGACCCCTAATTCATTGTCTTCTTGCCTATGTCATAACAAAACATGGATACGATTTCCCCTTTCATAAATATGTTATGCCTTGTCAACACAAGTAACTTACACCAATCCCAGTAATTACAATAACCGTCTTTCAAATCC
Organism: Dasyprocta punctata; assembly: GCA_004363535.1. Classification (NCBI taxonomy): domain Eukaryota; kingdom Metazoa; phylum Chordata; class Mammalia; order Rodentia; family Dasyproctidae; genus Dasyprocta; species Dasyprocta punctata. Next base: position 8,533 of record RJWM01024221.1, on the reverse strand, counting down.
TTGTCATTTCTATGGCATAAGTTGTAGACTTCAGTTACAAGTAATGTATGTTTCAAGCTAGAAATTTTTTCATGCTGTAATTGTACTTCATGTACACATGGTATTCAAATTGTAGTTTTGAAAGACTACAATTCCATATAAAATGAATTATTCAATTTCAAATTCATATTTTACATTTCATTTAAAATAAATGTGTTGATGTATATAGGTTTATTACATATTGTGTTCTTTGGAGAGATATATATATTATATAAAAGTTTGTTTTATATATGTATGTTTTGTACACAGTAGTTATATATACATAAAACATATATACAAATATATGCTCATATATATATGTAACTGCAAGCAGCTGAAGACTCTACAAATAACTAGAGTGTCTAGTTTTATTTTTATTTTAAAACCAAATCCAAAAAAGCAAGTTTCTTGTAGGATTTTTAAATATATTGTGTCAATAAAGAAAATTCCATTAAATTTCCTTCCTCTTATGACTAGTAAAATGACAAGCAAAACAACTGAAAAGATATTGTTTGCACATTAATTTTTGATTAATATTAATTAAAAATTGTTGATTGATGAGAACTGTGTAAATAATGCTTCATCTTCTGCTTCTAAATTGTAGTTGATATTATTAATGCACATCAAATTAATCTATACACAAAATGTGTATTTGTTAAGAAGTGAAGTAGTTTATTCTGTTAGTGTGGCATTTTTGTTTTGACATATGAGATGAATCAAAATGGAAGTAGGAAGTGACCATCAAATGTGAATATATCTATTCTTGGATACTGAAATTGGTTAAAATTCAAATTTGAATTTAATTTTAAAAATAAAATCTTATATTTTTGATTTAAAATAAAAGCACTTTTTAATGACATTTCCTTTCATATAAATGCATCAGTTATCTTTATGTTCTCTTCTTTGATAGTCATGAAAATAGATGAAATGCAAGAATTGAGTTATGTTGCATTGATTGTGTCATATATGCCTATGCTCAGTTCTCAGATGCTTTTACATATTAGATAAGAAAACCATGTAAGTTTAAAAGCCAATATGCAAAAATAATTTTTTTTTTTTGAGACAGTGTCTCCTTATACAGTTCAGACTCGCCTAGAACTCACTATGTAATCCAGGCTCACCTCAAATTTACTAAGATTCTTCTGTTTCAGTCTCCCAGGTGCTGAGATTACAGGCATGCACTATCATGCCTGGCAAAAAATACGAAATGTGATGTCCTCCATCTTCACAAATTTTGACAGTATGGGCCAAAACATATAGAATGACTATCCCATACTGGTACATCCTAGGGTTACCTTTTTATCCTTTCTTGGCAGGGGTGGGGAGTGGGGATGGCTGGTGATTAAGTCCAGCACCTTTACACTAAGCCAAATCCTCAGACCTTTTTACTTCTTATTCTGAGACAGGGTCTTTCTAAATTACTAAATTCTCAAGAATGGGCACAAGTTTGCTGTGTCAGTTAGTTTCCCCATTGCTGAGACAAAATACCCAAAAGACCAAAAAGTTAAGGGAGGAAAGGTTTATTTGTCTCACAATTTGTAGAGATTTCAGTCTATGATTGGCTGACTCCCAAGCAGGGTGGTATGGCAGCAGGTTAACAGTTCATGGTGGGGAAAGACAGCAATAGCAACAAGAGACCTTAACAATCAGTGTCTCTCTGTCCCTTTTATCTTATCCAGACTATCTGGATTAGGGTGGTACCAAACTAATGAGTGAACTGATCACACACTCTTAATCCCAGCATTACTTCTGATAAAGCTCTATGACCACATGAGGCTTTGGGGGGACAACTAGACACAAATCATAACACTTGAAATCCTCCTGTCTCAGTTTCTGAGAGCACAGGAATTATAGTCCTAAACACCATGTCTGACTGCAGGGTTAGCTTGAAACGGGGTCCAAGAACACTAATCCATTGTTTACTAAATAACCATCTGAAAGATTATAGATGATAGAATAAAGAATGTAGAGCGAAAATTCTTTAAAGAAGAGCTATCAGACTTTCTCAAACTTAAATTAAATTAAATTAAATTAAAATAAGTTCTGAGTGAGGGCTAATGCATTCCTTTTTCCAAAAGTAAGATGGCTGTTAATCTCCAGCCAAGTGTGCCAGTCATGAATGTATTGGCAATTTGACCTTCCTTTTCCTAGTTTGGTGATACTTGAGCTGGACCCTGCAGAATTGTTTTCTTTGCTTGGTGACATAATGACAGACATGTCAGTAAAAGGTGCCGGATGCAAACTGCTTGAGGGAGAAGATTCTCTGGCTGGTTTCAAAGCCATTTAAGTTTGCTTACATGCTTGTCTTTCTTCTGGCTCCTGTGACACAGCTCAGCAGGAGGCTTTCTTGCGTGTGAATGGCTTCCTTAACTGCAGATCCTCTCCACTGGCTGGTTTCCCTGAGAGTTTTTATGCAGGAGACACAGTAATGCAAATCCTTTACCAAGTTTTGCCAATATCCCAGCAGGGTACTCACCATTCAGTCTCCAAGAACAAGGCTCAGTAAGAAACTTCCAAGTCCGTTTTGCTGACATATAAGCAGGCAGTTTCCTGTTTCTCTGGGACTCCAAAGAACAACTTCCCAGCAGAGGACCTGCCATTCAGCCCTGGTCAAGGACATGTCAGCAGTTTCTACCCTCCAGTGGGCCTGAGCACACACTCTCTTTCAAGTCCTAAGTAGAAGGCTTGGTGAGATCTCTTCTATGCCTGTTCCATCCAGTCCTGGAGTTGATGAATAGTTCCTATACTCCTAAATCACTCCTGTAATTTTTAGGATTCTATTTACCTTTTAAACAGATAATCCATTGTTAAAAGTTAATGTTTGAATATGAGTTCTTGTTCACATTATTAGTGTGGCTTCTATTTCCTGACTTGCATATTAAAAATAAGCCTTTATCAAGTTTTTTAATTACCCTGCTCTGTATTTTCTCGAGTGTCCAGCATCTACTAGCATAATTATTAAGTTTCTTATTCCATGGCCATGAAAATCTGCAGTGTACAAGCCTCTCTCTCTCTCTCTCTCTCTCTCTCTCTCTCTCTCTCCATCTTTCTCTCCCTCCAAACTTTTCTTTATGTTTTCAATCCCTGGCCATAAGAACTGGTTCTGATACTCTAGTATCTTGAAAGGCACTCAGAATTATTTTGGTTCACTGAGGTTTTCTTCCATAAGATGAATTTCTTCCATCCAGATGTTTTTGTTTATAATTCCTGATATATGGAGATGTTTACCATTGTTATATATTTTTCTAATCACTGAGTTGAGCTCAGCTGGTCTGGAAGCACCTTAGCATGGCAATAGTGCAAGCAGAAGCCCTGTTGGAGCCCAGACATAGAGGGAAGTATTCAGCCTTTGAGAATAAAGTATGACGCAAACTGTAGCACTTTCTACAGATGTTTATCAGTTTGATGAAATTTACAAAGTATTGTCACTTTGTAGATTTTTGTTGTTGTTATTGCTGTTTGTGAATTTTCACTATAAAACGTTATTATATTTTGCTTATATTTTTTCTGTTTATGACATCACAGCCTGTTTTTGTTTATAATTCTTTTAAAACCCTGAAGGGCATCTTTAAATTTCAAACGTTAAACAAAATTTGTCTTCGTGAAATAAACTCTCCTTGATCATTATGTACTATATCTATTGTTTATACTTATGTGTTAAACTTGTTGATGAATTTTCTATTTACAGTATTCATATTAGTATAGTTTTCTTGTCATGAATATGATTTATGGTCTTAAAAACACTGTAATGCTAACTCTACAAAATGAATTGAGGATTTTCCTTCTCTTCCTTTAAATTTTGGCAATTTTTCCTTATTTGATATCTAGCATAAGTGATGCTATCTTTATCTCAGATTTTCTTCAGGAAATTATTTTATTATTATTCAAAGGGTTTTAATTTATATATTTGGTAAAACAAATAGAATGCTGTACAATAACTTTGTCCAAATGAATAAGTAAGGAAAGGTATCCACACAGTAAAAATATAGACAATATAAATGCAGATTCTCTGTGCAATTTAAGAGAAAATTATGTAAAATTTTAAATCTTTGCTTAAGAGTTTCCAACATAAGGAAATGTAGTTTGTATCACAAAAGCGGCACTAAGCAATGGAGAAGAAATGAAGTTAAAAGGGCACATTATTTGTACAATATTCAAATTAAATTGGTATCAATCTGAATTGATTGTTATAAATCAAACTGTTACTTTTAATCACTCTAATAAACATTAATAACCTGAAATATGTACTAAAAGAAATAAGAAAACTCAAATAGTTCACTATAACATATCAATTTAATATAAATGAAAAGAGTAATATAGAGCTAGAGAAGTGAAATGAAAATAATATAAAAATACAGAAAATGTTAGAATGATAAATATAAATCTTCACTAATTAATTACACTGTCAGCATCTATTTAGAAGTCAGAAATTGGCAGTTGGGAGGGACACTATGCTTTAATTATATTCTTTTTACAAAACAGACACTTTAGCCTCAAAGACAAAAATAGATTGAAATTAAAGTCACATGGCTCCTTTCAACTTTCTCTCTTGACTTTCTTTATTTCCTCTTTCCTTCCATTCATGTTTACAAATGAAATTAAACCAAGCAAGATTTACACATTTTAATCTATGAAATAACATTAAATTGATTAAGGAAATAAAAAAGAAGCTAGCCCTGAAATTCATATTGAAATATGAGGACATAAATTAGGTACAATGAACTCAAGAAAAGAACAAAATTAGAAAAGTCACACGTCTTATCTCAAAATTTATTACCAAGTCGTACTAATCAAGAGGTACTGCCACAAAGACATAGGTAAACCATTAAATTTACTATCATAAGATAAAAGCTTAACATACGTGGTGTATTGGGTGATATGCTATGTACCCACAAGTCCTCACATACTTTTGATGAGGCTAAGTCTGATGCTTGCTTGTGTTCTGTCTGTTGTCTAGTGCTGGGATTGGTAATGTGAGTGCTGTACCTGCCCGGGGTGGAGCCGACATACAGAGTAAGGGAAGACAGGTCTTCCTCTTTTGTCTCTCTCTCTCTTGCCAGTGTGCCTTGTGGCTTGCAGCCACCATGAACAGCAGCCCCTCTACACCACACTGCCTTGGCACCAACTAAGTAGGACTGAAACTCCTGAGAAACTGTAAGAATAAACCTTTCCTACCCTAATTTTGGGTGTCAGGTATTTTGTCTCAGCAACCAGTAAAAAGTAACCAAGACACGTGGTTATTTCTGTGATAAACAAGTTTCACAAGAGTGTCAAGATAATTTAATGGAAGAAAGTAGACTTCCATAAATCATGTTTATAAAATGAGACATTGATCACAAAATGAATTTGAACCCTGCCTCACATCATATGCAAAAATTGATTCACATTACTGGAGATGTAGCTCAGTGGTAGAATACTTCCCTGGCATGTCCAAGGCCCTGGTTTCAATCCCAGGTCATGTAAAAAAATAAAATAAATAAAAAAGAGAGAAACAGAAAAGAAAAAGCTTAAAACAAATTGAGGACAGAAATACAAGAATTAAAACTATAACATTCTTAGAAGAAACTGTAAAAGTATATTTTCATGACTGGATTTGTCAGCACAGATATTCCCCACTTAATAACCTACATGTTTGACAACAGTTTGGGCATATGGCCTGCCTCTTGGACTTTGATGCATCTTTTATTTTTGTATAGTTTTGCAGAACTTGCTTATAAAGCCACAGTGTTTTTCTTGGTACAGTGTACTTTGTTCATACAGTACTGTGATTTTTACTGATTCTACTGTGTAGTACAGTAGTTTTATTTCTATTATACATTACAGTGCTGCATGTTACAGTTATGCAAATGAAATCAAGGTCATCAAATTTGAGTTTGATTTTACTGTTTCTTTTCTCTGAATATTGTAATGTATATACTACATACAATTCCTCATTTAGTGACCAATCCATTTAATGACTAATCACAGAAACTGAACTCAGTCTTTAAATAGGAAATGTCTGCAATTGCTTAAATACAAACAAAAGCTCAATTGGAAAAGAAAATGTAATAAACATAATTAAAGAATCAAATTTTAAAACTTTGATGTTCCAAGAGAAATCAAAAAAATATAAACAAAATCCTAAGAATTGAAAATATTTAGAAATCATATAACTGATATAGTATTAGTGTTTTAAATGATTATTTAGTAGAATATATTTTAAACACTTTAAATTCAATAGCAAAAATGCAAATATCCAATTTAAAAATAATCTAAGGGCATGAATAACCATTTGCTCAATAATAATCTATAATTTGCCAACAGACACATGAAAAAAAAACTCACCATTAATCATCAGGGAAAGGAAAGTTAAAACCACAATGAGACACCATTTCACCTCCAGTGGAAGAGTTATAAATATTAAAAAAACACAGCAATCAGGGTTGAAAGATTGTAGAGAAATGGAAATGTTCATATGTTGCTAGTAGAAATACAAATGATGAGATCACTTTGGAAAATTCCTCAAAAAGTTAGACACTAGATTTATCATATAACTGTCAGTTTACCCTTATGTGTATGCTAAAAAGAAATGAAAACATACTCTCTCACAAAATCTTATAGATTAATAATTATGATTATATCATTTGCATAATATCCCCAAAGTGAGAATGACCCAAATGCTCATCACTTGCTGAATGGATAAACATAATATTGCATAACCATTTGATGGAATAGTAAAGCCATAAAAAGTATGATATGGACACAAAATGGACAAATTCTAAAGCATTATGGTAAGTGAAACACAAAGTGACCTAAACACAAAGGTCACATGTAATAAAAAAATCCATGTATATGTTATTTCTATAATACACAAGTCCATAGAAATTAAAGGTAAGTGCACAGTGTTAGGAATTGGGGGAGAAGGAAGGGGAACAACCACTAACTTAAAAGTTTTCATCTGCTTTCTTGCCTTTTTGTTTCTATTTCTTCCTTCCTTCCTCCAGTACATATTTAGAATTTAAATGCACAAGGCACTCACTGTGCAAGATATTCAGAATACAATGATCAGAAGTATTTTGGCCCCAGTTTTGAGAAACTTATAACAAGGAGTAACATCTAATAAACTTAATCTTGGTTATTTATCATAAGACTACACAGTCACTTTTTTCAATCAAATGAACACTGAACAGCACAGTAACTCCACTTTTTATATGAGGATTTTGTTATAAAAATAATAATATTTATACATCTCCTAAAAAGTTAGCCAAAAGTCTTTTGTCCTTTTTTGTACAGCAATCTGTTCAAAATTATTGACTATCTAGTATAATTTAAGCACTGAGCTGAATATTTGGTTAATAGCACATCCTATTATGAAAAGAATAAGAGATAAAATGTTATACATAAATATTACTTACAGAAGGTATGATTTGAATACAAATATCTCACGAGAGAGAAAGCAACAGTATACAAAGTGTATTGATGAGCTATCACGCAAGAGTTGAATTCTACTTCTTTTGAGTCAGAATCTCACCATTTACCCATCTGGCTTCATATTTGCAATCCTTTTGCCTCACCCTCCCAAGTGCTGGCATTACTTGTGTATGCCACCACATCCAACTAAATTCTAACTTATAGATGAATACCACTCTTCTGTTATCGAATGCCTGCATTACTATTTGGAAAGAGCAAAATTAATAAAAATATTCAGTTGCATATATAAGAAACTCATTTTAGCAAATCAATGTAAACAGTAATGCAATTCAGAATAGCAAGGGCAATATCTGAATTCATTATTCAGCTCTCTTTTAATAAAATAAGAGTAAAGCATGTTTAAGAATAACATTCTGAGAAATAATACAGTAATTATTATTTTCTGGCATTTTTGAGAACTTATCAAATGTATTCTTTCAAGAATCAATTATGAAATGAGGCAGTCATCACATTGTCTAGGGAATATAAACTAGTAAAAGAAAAAATTATTTATTACCAAGCACTATTTTCCAATTTATGAATATAAAGCAAGGTTTTTTTCGTATATAAAGAAATTTCTTGCAGTTCTAAACAATCTCTTCCCTGGAAGAGTTTTAATTAAGAATAGAGAAGTTTTATAAAGACAATTACAGTCACACTATTATTTTCATAAATAACTAAAAATTAATGTAAAGGACATTTTCTGCACAGTTTGGATAATGAGGAAGTAAGTAAAGTTCTAAAGTGTTCTGCAAAGAATCAATTTATTCCATTAAATACAATTCTAAAACTTATGAAGAACCAAAGTAATTCAAATCATTACAAAGTGCATTAGTTTACAGAATTATATACTACAGTAAAAAACCCTAGAAGAAATTATTTCATAGCAAATGTAAGAAATCTATTATCACTATGTAAATGTGAATATTATATATTATGCAAAACAACTTGAACTTAGTATTGCCAATTTTGTTTTCATGTATTATTGGCACTGAAAAGAAAAGTTTGAGAAACGATAAAAGGCAATTTATCTTAGAGTGCCCACATAATGGATTCCATTAACATG
>RJWM01024220.1:20102-30793 GCA_004363535.1 Dasyprocta punctata | reverse complement strand
CAAACCAGCAAACCTTGTAAGAACTGTATCATCTCAGGTTCACATTTCCCAATGGGCTTCCTGGTTCTTCACAAATAAAATCGCCTGCTCACTCTGCTTCCTCACTCTAACAATTGGGTGGGGGTGTTGGGAGGGGGAGCTATGTCTAGAGGGACCGTAGACATCCGATCAGAATTCAAGGCAGCTTCTCACAACTCTTCTTGCTTATAGAAAATGAATGTCTGCCTGGCTTGCTCTAGTTGGGAAAGAAGGTCAGTCTTTATCAGCACAGTTCACATAGATTCTGGATTTTTTTTCCTTATCTTAAATTGACCCACTTTTAAGATAAAGACATAATAGAAAAAGCATCGACCTTACCTGGTCCCTAATGAGGTGGAAGTCAGAAAACCCCGCTCTCATTTCCTCTCCTGTCGGATCGCCTGAGCCTGAGAAGCCACTCGCGCTACCCCGTGTGCACTGGCGCCTGGAGCGAGCCCCGCACAGAGCCGGGACGAGGAGGAGCGCGCTCGAGGGTGTGCGGCCTCTAAAGTCTGAGCATTCTTCCAAGAGAGAGACTACGATGCCAGATTCGAGCATTGCCACTGGAGCTCCCTAGCCCCGGGCCGGGAGGATCTAAAGTCCCACGGAAGACTCCCAGCAGGTCTTTCCGTATGAAGGGCCAACCCCTAAGCAGCCGGGAATTCTTCCTCCTGCGAGGTCCTGGGGCCAGAGCGGGGCCTCGCCGATCCCTAGGTGCCAAGAGCTTCTGGAGGAGTGGGCCCGGCCTGGCTTGGATTTCACTCGCCCCTAGGTTACAGCCCCTATCCCCAGCCAACGCCGAGGCTGCCAAGGCATCCCAGTTTGGGCCCCTATGGTGGCTGCAGCAACCCAGGATCCCTCCCTCCCCTGCGGAGGGCATCTCAGTCCGGCTCTCCTCGCCTCCCCTGAGCCCAGCCTAGTCCACCGCCCGCCAGCTGAGAGGGCTACTTTCCTTCCTTCCTGGCCCACAGCTCGGGGTTCCCAGGCTGGGGCGGGGGTGGGGAGCCGCTTTGGGATGCTAAACATCAAACAAGCCAGGCCTGGGGTTTCAGGCCCCGAAGCCACTAGAGCCGCTCTCCAGGGCTCTCGAGAAAGTCCTCGTGTTTACGTGACAGTGTGGGGGTGGGGTGGGGGAGAGGAAGAGACAGGGGGTGGGATGCTGTCTGCAAAATCTCCCTTACTCCAGGAGTGGAGGTGGGGTGTCAGGGGTACTTTGGAAAGGGCAGTTTTTCAGGGATCTCAGAATAACTGTTCTGTCCCCTCACGTGGGGAAGTTTTCTGCTCTTCCAGCACCTCAGCCAGGCACATCCAGAACGCTGCTTTCTCCTCCAGTGAAGCTAGAATCGACCTGGGCCTGGGTGGCTGGAGATCTAAGATAGGGGACTCCAGGAAAGGAGGCGCGTCGGCTTCCCAGGGGCTGGTGGCCCGGGCTATGTGAACAGAGGGTTTCTCCAAGCCTCGAGCCCTCTTGCACCGAGACGAGCACGCGCCTATTTCTCTAAAGAGACGCTTCGGACCTCGTTCCACGGCTGCTCCCCGCGGCTGCGACAAGTCCCCCAGCCAGGAGAGGGGATGGCTGAACCCCAAGTGACTGACAGGAGAAGAGGCCGAGGCCCTGTTTGTCTCGGGCCCATCCGCAGACCCAGCTGAATTCACCTTTTCCTGGGACAAGTAAACAGACTTCAAACTAAGCCGGCAGCGGGAAGAAGAATGTGTTTGATATAAAGTCCACCCAGCACAAGGGTGATAAGGCCGAGAGTACCACACAACACACTGAAATTGTGACTGGCAAGAGTTGCTGGGGTAGGGGTGTGGGAAGGGCAGGAGCAACCCTGCTCTAGCACAGCGTCCAGTCATGTATGGGTTCCAGCTAATCTCTCACTTCGCAGCCAAACAGTAGCTAACCACCTACCCAACCACCAGGTGCCTCTGTGCCTAGATCACCTACACTCCTTGCCTCTGAATGACAATTGCTGCCCATTCTAGCACTTATGTTCAAACTTTCCTGGTTTTTGTATGTTTCCCAATCAGCACACTCACTAGACCCAACCAACCATTCTTCCAGAATCTCCAGATCCCTTCAGATTATTGGAAACTGGACCGCAGTATCCAGGCCTGGTTTCTGTGGGAAGAAAGCCCTTCCTCTCCTCCAGTCCTAAGTTATCACTGGAGGGGAGCCCCCTGGAAGTCCGGGAAGAGGACTGCTAGGTGCAGCCAAGGACATGCACAATCTCTTTCACTTGGTGGTGGTGGTGGTGGTGGCGATGGCGAGGAGTGGGGGACAGAATGAAATGGAAAGGAGAGGAAGAGGAAGGGAGGCAAGAAAGAAAAAACAAAGTTGAAAGTCTAGGCAAGAAGTCAAACAAGCCAAATAGGAATCAATCCCCAAACAACCTTCCAGGTCTAAAGGAAAGTGCTGGGCGGGGCATCTTTCTGCAGCCCACGGGGCTGCCTGCCCTTTGTAGGTTTATCAAGGGATAACTGCTCATCAAAAAGACGGATTTTCTTTCTGCCCACAACCATTCTTTCCACCACCGCCAGGTTCCCCCCTCACACACACACAGCAGCCACAATGGTTTCCCCAACCTGTATATCTTGAGAGCTGAGACCAGGAAAGTAGAAATTATAAGAAAGGAGGTAAAATGAATTTTTTGCTGGGGTGGGGAATAAGCGGTTGGGACCAGAAAAAGACACTCTGTTGCAAAGATTTAGGAGCCTAGAGATGGAAACTGTGGGAACAAAATGTGAAACAACAGCCCAAAGGCCTGTGGCGGTGTCCGAGGTGCAGCTACCCAGTCCAACATAGACCCATGCCACAGTCGCTGAAGTGGGAGGAGGTGTTGAATGCCGGAGCATGGCTTGCTGTTTTTGAAATAAAATCCACAAAGACTTCAGCCCACCAAATCCTAACTGTGAAGGAACTTGGTTGTAGATTAGAAATAATCTGTTCGATGTTCAAGTCTATAGAAGCAACTAAAAAATGAAAGTGTTAACTTCAAATGGAGGTCCTGGCTCACTGCTTTTAAATGTTGCCTCAGCTGTATAACAGCACAGTAGGTAGTTTCTGGGTTTCTAAAAATAGAGGCCTGACTCTGAAAATAAGTTCTGGAGTCTCTTTTTCTACCTCTTTCCCCTGCCTCCTGGCAGAAGTAGTTTAGCTTTGCTCTTCTCTAGTGTCTCAGGACTGCTCACAATTTGTTTCCACTCCATCCCAAAGCAGAAAATTCCCTCTTCCCATGGGACAGAAACTCTGGGCCTGACCTCCTTAGCCAGTTGAGAATCCTTTGAGCTCAAACCCAAACAATTCAGATCCCATCAGCCCAAAGATGAGTTCCCCCAAAAAAGCCATTTAAAGCCAAATCAAAATCAAACAAAAAGATGTTTTTAATCAGAAAAAGAACCTTTTCAATTTGTATAATTTATTAGAAGCATCTTAGGAACTATATTTAAGCCAAATATCTACATAAGTTACAACAGAAAAAGACTGATGTGGCAAATACCAAACTGCCAAATAATATACACAGATTTATCAATGCCCATTTTTTAAAAATGTGAGGGGCTGGGGATAGGAAGTTTTTTTTTTTTTACAACAAAATGTACAGATTACTAAAAACTAGGCATTTAATCCAACTTTTGACAGGATTTTACAGCTACAAGTTCACATCAAACAAAACAGTTTTCTAGGCGGGGATGGCTGGGCTGAACCTAAATGGCTAGAGGGCACCTGGGAAGGGGCACTTCCTTTGTGTCGTTGACAAGTGGGTTATGTCAAAGACTCTTCCCTCTCCCCAGCTCCTGTCCTCCTTCCTAAAAGAAAAATAAAGAAAAGAAAAAAGAAAAGAAAGAAAGAAAAAGAAAGAAAGAAAGAAAAAAGAAAAAAATTCTGGTATTTACAGGCGAGTTCACTTCGCTGGAAAAGTGAACCGAGAGCGAAGTTTGAGGTCTTTGGAGTCCAGATCCACAACAGTGTAGAGCCCTCTCCAAGTTGTGCCCCGCCCCAGCGTGAGAAACCCCTTAGAATCACCGAAAAGACACCCCCAAAGCTGTTCATTCTATGTCTTTCTATGTTTAAAGACTCCGTAAGGAACTGAATTTGCTTGGCTGGTTTTATTTTCTTTTTCTTAAAAAAAAAAATCCACAAATTTTAGAAAGGAAAAAATAAAAGAAAGAAAGACGTCCAGCAGTTTGGCCTTTGTGTCGTTTCCCTTGGTCTAAACGTGGACGGGTTCTTAAGAAAAGTCAAAGCGCGTGGAGCAGCGGGTGAACGGTGGTCTGTGTGGCAGGCAGACGGGAAGTGGCGAGACTGCGCGCTGGGCTAGGGCCGGCCTCCAGTCCTCTCACCAGGTCCGACCATATAGCAAGGTGGAGCAGGACATGGTGCCATAGTCCGAGCCCGAGGAGTTCAGGTGGGACAGGCTGGAGACCTGGCCCTGCAGCGCTGCGGGGCTGGCGGCGTGGTGCGCCAGGTCCGGGGACTGGCCAGCGCTGCCGGGCTGGTGGCCCGGGTGTGCGCCCAGGCCGGCGCCACCGCTGCCCACCGAGATAGCCGCTGCTGCCGCCTGGGCAGCCTGCGCCTGCTGCTGCGCTTGCTGCTGTGCGTGGCCTTGTAGGCTGGCGGCGCCCGGCGCGGGGGCGCCCGCCTGGCACGGTTTGCCGTCTTTCACCAGGACCGGCACAGCCACGCGGCGTGGCGACTGCTGCTGAGCCTGCTGCTGTTGGGGGCATCCGGCGCCCCCGCCGCCCCCGCCGCCGCCGCCGCTGTCCTGCTGCAATTGTTGCTGAGCCGCCTTGTCCTTGGCCTGGCGCTTCATTTTGTAGCGGTGGTTCTGGAACCAGATTTTGACCTGCGTGGGTGTCAGGTGGATCATGCTGGCCAGGTGCTCGCGCTCCGGCGCCGACAGGTACTTCTGTTGCTTGAAGCGTCGCTCCAGCTCGTACACCTGCGCCTGCGAGAAGAGCACCCGGCGCTTCCTGCGCGGCGCGCTTGGCAGTGGGGCCATGTTCTTGCTCACGTCCCCCAGCGAGCCCAGGCCGCCCATGCCGCTCATATTCATGCCGCTCGCCGGGCCCATGAAGCGGGAGACTGTAAGCGACAAACGCATAGCGTCGGCCGGGGCCGGGGCCGGGCCGGGCCGGGCAGACCCTGCCTTCCGCGCCTGTGACCCGCCCGGCCCGCCCCGACGGCGCCCTCTGCACCTAGGCTGCTTGGTGCCCGCCGGTGAGGCCCAGCCTCTGGAAGCGCTGCCCTAGGCGGTGCAGTGGGAGAGTGTGCCAGAACGCATCCGGTTCGACCCTGGCCCTCCCCTCCACCCCCGTCTCAGCACCCTCTCGTGCCCCAAAAAGCACAGAGAAGTTGGGGGTGAGAGACTGCTCCTGCTCTTTTGTGCCCTAGCCCTGTTGGGGGTTAACTGCTCACAGGCGGCGAGTTGAGTTCAGGCAGGGACTTGGGATCCGACGGTAAACCTCCAACTTTGGAAGGTTAGGAGAAGAGGGTGCTCGCCTCTGAAGGCTCAAACCCTCAGATGCTTTGCCTCTTCCTCTTCGCTTCTCTGCTGTAGGCCTCAGTGAAGGCACCTGCTTGGCCCATTTAGAGCCCCCTCTGGAGCCGCGCGCCCTCCCACTTGTCCAGACTTCGCTGGAGAGCGCGGGGGGCCGGGCGCTCCAATGCATCCCGCCGGGCGGCCTCCCTCCCGGCCAGGCCCTGCCTCGCCACGCTCTGCGTGCCCTTGGTCCCTGAGCTCAGCTGGGGCGGGGGTGCCTCTCTCGGCCCTCGGAGGTCTTCTTGCTGAGCAAAGCTCCCACTTGGCGGAGCCCGAAGGTACTGAGTACCAGCAGCACCTGTCCGCAGGACCCCAGAGCTACCAAGTGTCTCTTGTTGGACACCAACCCCCAAGCCCAGCAGGAGGAAGGCTCCCACACCCAACTCCCTGGCGCCCTTGCCCGCTGCCCACCCTGGTGCCCAGCGCGCAGCCTGCCGGCGCCGCGCCCTCCTGTGCTCAGCCCGCAGCCCCGCGGCGGGGCGGCCTCACTTACTGGCCGGGAAGCGCGGGTCTGGGTTGGCGCCGTACCATCCGGGGCCCGAAGCGCTGTTCCGCATGGTGTCCTGGTAGGGCGGCAGCTCGCTCATGTTGCCCAGGTTGCCGTTGCAGTAGCCCCCCACGGCGGAGTGCGAGAGCTGGGGCACCCCCGCCGCCGTCATGTGGTAGGCGGCGGTGACGGCGCCGTGGTGCCCCACGGTGTGCTGCTGCATGGCCGCGGCCGGCGGTGCCGCCTGGCCCTGCCTGTACGCCGCCAGCGGAGCCCCGAGGCCGCCGCCCTCCATGCCCACTTTCTTGTAGCTTTCCTCCAGGGGACTCAAGATGTCAGACACTGAGAACGGAGTCGTGTGCTTTGGACTCATCGACATGATTCGGCGGCGGCTGGAGGAGGAAGGAAGAGGAGGAAAAAAAAGGGAGAGGGGGAAGGCGAAGCCTCGCTACTTTTTTTTTTCTCCCTTTGCCAAATATTCTGGTGTTACCTTAACGCCGATCTTGTTGGATGTACACGTAACGGAGTGGACCGAGTCCGCCTTAATTGGCTTGAGTGGAGGCTCGGGGGCTGCCTCGCGTTTGTTTTAGCCCGGCGCCAGGTTTTAGGCAGCCACCAGAGGCGGGGCATAAGCGCTAAAGCAACAAGACAATAGAAGCCTACATCTTGCCCGAGATAATTAGCTTACATGCTGATGACAAGGTAAACACCTTTAAGTTTCACTTGTCAGGATTTTTAGATCAGAGAGAGAGAGAGAGAGAGAAAGAGAGAGACAGAAAGAGAGAGAGCGCCAAAGCATTTCTTCCCCCTCCCCTGCACACCCCCATCCCCATTTTTTTTGTGGGGTGCGGGCGGCGCCGGGAGGAGGCGAGGGAGGGGAAGGAGGAGGGGACCGAGCGCGGGGAGGGCGGGAGGTGGGGTGGAGAGTAGCCCAGGAGGAGGGACGGTGGGGAGGAAGGAAGGTGAATGCTGCTTTGCCACCAACTTGAGGAGTTACAAAGTGGAACCACTTTCGAAGTGGTCGGGGTTCCCCGGGCAGGGATAAGTCTTAAGGGAGAGGGGGCCGGGAGACGGGGTTGGGGGTTCACCTGAGCCTGCCGGGGCTGCTCCTCCCTCCCGCCGCGGCCTCCCAGCCCCGCGCCTTCCCACCGCCTCCGCACCACATCGGGCTTCGCTGCGCCGAGCCCCAGTCGCCACCAAATGATCGAGAGAGAGAGTCTGGGGACGAACCCTGGGGCCGCACTGTTGGTCTACGTGTCTGTCAGTCTGTCTGCCTCTTCTGCCGCCGTCCAAGGGACACCTCTGCTCCCCGCCCCCTTTCCTCTTACCCGAGAGATTCCCAGCGGGCGGAGGGGGAGCTGAGTAAGGGAACGACTGCCGCCGCCGGGAGGCTGTCTCGGATCCCCGCGCCGCCCGCCCACCCCACCCCACCCCCCAGCTCAAGCTTCCCAGCGGGCCGGGCCCCCCGCACCGCACCCCCACACCCCGCGCTCGCTTCCCCACCCCCTCCCGCCGAGGCGTGCATCAGTGGCCTCCGGGGCTGCGAGGATGGGGCGGGCACTGGCGTGGGGATCCACCATCGAAGTCGTCCCACCAGGAACAGATCTGGTGTGCCTGACCCTCGCCCATTGCCTGAGCTTGCGGGATGCTGGGGACGAAGCTGACTTTAGGGGGACATCCCAGCCCCAGCCCCCGAGCCCTGATCCTGCTCTTCTCCCCTTCAGGGAGACGCCAGCCGAGAGCGGTGGGAGTGCCTGCGGGTCTGTTGCCTCGGGGGCCTGAGCCCCAACCCTGGAGGACCCGCTGGCCAGGAGGGGGCGAGTGCGTGGCGCGGGCAGCCCAGCGTGGCGGGAGGATGAGCTGCGGCTCGGCTCGCCGGCTCGCCTCCGCCCGGAGCTCAGTCATGCAAAAGTGCACTTGCTTCCCCGGGAATAACCAAATATCTTTGTTTAAAGTGGCGGCGTAAATGGCCAGTCGCTTTGTGGCCACGCTGGATATTAGTAGATGAGGATCATTCTGCTTCAATTGGGCTCCTCTCATCCGGCAAGCAAGAAACTGCTTAGGAGGAAGTGGGTTTCCTGTCTGCGCGTTCCCAGGCTTCAAGTGTGAGCCCCGCGCCTTGAGGGTCCTCTGACGCCTGGCGAGGGGGAGCAGTGGGCTGTGCTGCCCGGCGGGGCCCGGGGCGCCAGTTGCGTTGCTCGGGCCAGGCCAGAACCCGCCGCCGAGTGGACTACACGGCGGAACTCTGCCTGGCGTGGATTTTGAGACCAACTCCATTTTTCCCCCTTGGATTTTAAACATTTTCGTCGTTGTTTTTGTTTGCCTTTCTTTTTGGCTCTTTGAACTTTCCCAACGCCTTGGGGCCAGAGGGCAGAGTTCTTTCTGCAGGGCAGGTGCCTCCCGGGCACTTCGGAGGCTGGTCAAGGAGCCTTCTCAAATTTGGGTTTTGTTTTCACATTTTCTTTCTCCTCCTTGTAGTGAGGGAGCTCCTGATAATGAACAGGCAGTTTTGAACTATTCAGCTGGCTTGGCTCCTTTTTTATTAATAGCAGTTTATAGCAGGGAAAGTTGTTCTCCTTATTTGCTTTTTAAAATTTCGATCCTTTTCTTGAAGCCTGCTCTGTACCCCCTCAATACAAAGCCAACTTCTACACTCATATTCGCTTTTCTCCCCTACCTACCTCCCTTACCAGGGTTTGAGAAAGCTCAGGAGATCCAGCAACTCCTATTTGGGCCTCTGTTTTCCCGGGTCTCTGAAGCAGCTGCGGTGCAATCGACCCTACATTTTCTTTTCTTTCTTTCTCGTGGTGATGGCCTGCAGTTTGCATTGCTAAACACAGGTACCAAACCTACCTCTGTGCCCTTCTCTTCCAAGTGTTTCTCTGGGGGGCGCTCTCAGGAAGAATTTAGATCCTAACAGCTGTGGTTTGGTCGATGTGGTGTCTAAGGAGCAGCGAGGGGAGGTGAAGCTGGCCTCAAGTGAAAGACAGAAAAGGGCGAGCAAAGCAGAATACAGACCTTGTGTGGAGCCACAGCCCAGACAGGCCTGCGTCCCACATGGGGTCTTATGAAGGTGAGGTGGTCCTGTGATCTCTCTCTCTCTCTCTCTCTCTGATTTTACCTGGTAAGTTTAAGAAATCCCAGGTGTAGGAGGACGTCCCACAAACACCCCAGTCTCTAAGCCATTTAAAAATGGAGGTCGTTCTTTGAAAGGCTTTTTAGGAGATTCAAGTAAGATCAGGCACATCAAAGTGCTTTCAGAGTGCTGACGTTTTTTAAAAGTTCATTTCCAGAGCTTGAGGTTTTTGTAGTGATTCTCATAAGTATTCCCTCTCTATCTTTAGGGATCCAGACCTAATGAAGAGTTTGATGAATGTTCCACACCCCTGGGCCATGCTGCATCCGCCTTCCTCTGATGGCAGCTTTCCAGCCCCTGGCAGGATCCGGGGCTCATGTAGCCTCCTCGGCTCCCCAGCCTTGGTTTCCCAGCCTCCAGGAACACTACCAGGATCCAAAACCATGCAGCAGGTGGTGGGTGGGGTTGCTGAGCCCAGGATCAAGGGAGTAGGGTGGGCTTTTCTTGGTCTCTCTCTTTCCTCTGAGGGCTGGTACACTTCTCATGTGCACACATCAGCACTCACTGGAGC
Source organism: Dasyprocta punctata (assembly GCA_004363535.1). NCBI lineage: Eukaryota > Metazoa > Chordata > Mammalia > Rodentia > Dasyproctidae > Dasyprocta > Dasyprocta punctata. Next base: position 21,101 of record RJWM01024220.1, on the reverse strand, counting down.
TCAGACCTAGGCTGGGCTTCTTTGGTGCCCAGTACAGGCCCTAGGTGCCTCTCCTTACCTTTGCCCTTTCATACACACCCATCACTCCATCTTCTTTGCCAGGCACAGTGCACTGCCTGGTGAGGAAAAAGGCTGATATCTGTATCTCCAGGCTTGTCAAAGCAAAAACCTTGGGCTCCATCACCTATTTCTCACCGAAGAGCATCCTTTCTATCCACCACTTCTCTCACTCATCCTGAATAGGTCAAGCCTCCATCAAATCAGTGACTTTTCCACAGTTTCAGTTATGCTGGAGAATCTAGTCCACCCCTTGAGTTGTCTTCCTTGAGCCTGAGACTAACTTACTCCGGGTGGAGTGAGTGCAGCTGGAAACTGGCACAGCACTGGTCCCTCCTGGAGTTCTGCACGAGCAAGCACTGCCTGGATCTCAAGCAGATTCTGCTAGGTTGGCTGCTACTAGGCCAAGAATCAAGGATCTTCAGAGGAGCAGGTTCAAGCCCAGCCCCAAAGGAGTGGAATCACCACCAGCCTTAGCTCACACTATGTAGCAGATGCGAAATGCACCCCGTCTCCTGTGTGATTTGGAAGGACAGGAGCAAAACAAGGTAGTATGCAGAGGAAGGGATCTTTTCTCACCATCCCTCACATCTCCCCAGCCTAGCGCACTAAGTGTGTTTCCTGAAAGCTTTGTTTTTCTTTGAATTTTATCAAAATTCATGATTTGGCCAATAAATATTTATTGCACAAAAGCTATACCACGCACAGTGCTTGGTCTGAAAAGTCAGCTTTTAACAACTGAGATTCATCTCCTCCCCACAAAGTTTACATTATAAACAGGAAGTCACTCCTGCAATATGGAGTGACTTGAGGCACTACATGTGCAGTATACTTGTATTGCTGCAGTACACAGTCAAGAAAGAGGATTGGAATCCCAGCACTCGGGAGGCTGAGGTAGGTGGAGCATTGTGAGTTCGAGGCCCGCTTGGGCTACAACGTGAG
>RJWM01024220.1:0-20002 GCA_004363535.1 Dasyprocta punctata | reverse complement strand
AGCCCTTGATTTACCACTTTTCAGTTGTGTAATATAATCCCTCCCCAGAAGAATTATAGGAGCAACCACTATCTCAGTCAGAGTAAACTAGCGATTTCCTGGCTCCCCTTCAAAGCCCCCAGTTAATTCAAGTTAAATTAAGGAAACAAAGCGTCTTAGCATCTATTTTCTGAGCTGCAAATATGGTCATAACCTAATGTGGACCACCTTTCTGGATTGTTGTGCTAAGGATTCGGCTAACTCCGGATGAGATCATATGCCTGAGTTTGTAATTCTTTGAAGTCGATAGCAAACAGAAGTTATTGTTTCTGATTCTGTGTTTGGGGTTTATAGAAACTGTGAATCCCAACCTCTGACCCTCTGAGAAGTACTTGGGCCCCTCCCGCGCTCCCACGGGTCCTTCAGTCAGGTGTGCAGGCTCTAGCTGAACCAGGCTCACTGATGCCAAGGAAGCTACCCTGACCAGGGAACGGAAGATAAAGAGAAGGAAACCAGGCGCTGGAGGTCGCTGCTTGCTAACCCCAAGATTCAAGGACCGCCTTTAAGGGTGCCTTACTAGTTTTCCTCGCTAAAAGGTCTCCAAGGGTCCCTCCCCAGCTTTCTCAGGGAGGGAGCATACCTGCGAGACTAATGTATAGTCGGCCAGCTTGGCACAGATGCAGGGCACAGAAAAGATCTTCTGCTTCTCCGCGTCCCCTTGGCTTGACCACCTAGGACCTCTGAGGGAGATCTTCCTTTTGTGGATGGTTTTCTTAAGTCGTGGTCTCTGGGTAGACTGGGATGAGGGGAGGACGCAGGGACAGCCTCGGGGACTCCTGCACTTCCCTCTCCCTCACTGTCTTGAGTGGGAGATGCCCTTGAAGACCAGACATCCTCGGAAAGAAGAGTCCTGTCTCGGCCTAGGGGGACGGGGTGGGTTCTTTAGTCGGGTCAAGCCCTCCTAGAGGTTGACACCTGAGGTCTCAGAAATCTGTATTCACGTCTCATTTCAAACCTCGACCTAACTGGAGACAGGTTACATAGTCAAAACCCTTACTCTCTCCACTGACTCTGCGGACGCCCCCTGGTGGGAAGGAGTTTGTGGGTAGAAGCGAACTGGAGATTAAATTCCCAAGCAGAGAGGTGTGGAAACTCAGCGCTGGAAACACCCTTTGAAATGAGGGGAACCAAAACAGGTAAGAGGTGGCGGGCTCTGACCTGAAGACCCAGCGTTGCCGGGCCGCACAGGAGGGAGAAGAGCGGGGCCGAGTCCCAGCTCCACAGAGAACTGGATTCTTCCTTTTTCCTCTCAGTTCTTAGTTACTGTAAATCAAGAGCCTCTAAGTTGGCGAAAGAGCGGACCACGGCTGTTCTAGGGATACTTTGCAGGGACAGAAAGCCCCCATCCTAAGCGGTGCTCTGGGATGCGTGCAGCTAAAGCAAAGTTTTGCTGGTGCTCTGAGATCTAAATAATAGATCCTAGAAGGACCCCTGTGAGGGCGCGACTTTTCGCCCCAGGAACTGTGCAGCCTCATTCAGATTTAGTTGGCTGAAACCTGCAGCGCTTTCTGCAGCGCGTCCCCCATCAAAGTGCAGCGCCCATAGCGCGCGCTCGCCGGCCTGGAGAATTTGCGCTTCCCGCGGAGTCGCAGCAGCGCTGTGGTTCTCTCCTCCGCTCCTCTGCTCCTCTCTAACATCCTGCCCTCACCCTTCGCGCTCCTCTTCGATAACACTCGGCTGGGGGAAATTCAGGTGGCCGCGGCACAGACCTAAGGCCAGTAGCTGGTATCTGAGAGCCTCAAGGATTTTTGGGACACAACACACGCTGAATTCGCTTTCGCAGCCCTGGATTGGAAGTCTGACAATTGCAGACTCAGGCGAGCCGCAGTTCCCTCTACCGGCCATCCGGAGAACGGCAACTTTAAAGTAGGCCCGGAAGCTTTAGCGCTTCTAGGTCAAGCACAACAAGACACGTAGTTTTCAGAGTGTGGTACTGGTTAACCTGCCATGCATTCACTCGCCCTAACTACTCACCATGTTGTCTGTCCTATTATATATCAGCTTTCCATAAGCCCACCCAATGCCTCTCCCATGTAAATTATGATTGATTTGGGATTCATCACCAAGCTTCTTGCACATGCTATTTGAAAGAGCTTGTGTGTCCATCAGGGGCATGGGAACTACTGTGATACCTAAATGACTCATCTGATTATGTTTGGCCTTGGGATTTTATTATGAGAATTTCTTCTCCAAGCCCGAGGGCAACTGGACAAATATTTGGTGGTCAGTGGAGTAACTTGAACTACCTGCATTTCCTAAGTCTGGACAAATCAGCAGTTCTTTTTAGGCAGCTTGACACATAAGTTTCTGTCTTGTACCAAAGCAGTAGAGCCAAGAACATCTTTCGAACAAGCTATCCTGGGGCAAGGTAGTGCTCCAACTTTCCCACATAGGTGTCTCCCCACTTTTTCCCACTCTTTGAACCCTTTTCAGGACAAAATCCTCCCCACTCCACTCCACCCTGTACACCCATATTACTTTGTTATTTTTTCCACTTGGCCAGAATGTCATTCTTCTCACCATCATAACTAAGTCATAGCCTTCTTTTTTAAAAACCCAATTTCTCCTTCTGTAACTAAATATCTGACACACAGGAGTTCAAGGTAAGTTTGCAGGATAGACAAATCTCTATTGCATTTCTATGTGTATCAATAAAACAAATCATTAATAGCTAGATTTTGGAAACAACCCGTGCCCATCAATCAAAGAATGGATAAAAAAGATGTGGTATTTTTATACAATGGAGTACTACTCAGCTATTAAGAAAAATTGCATTGAGACTTTTGTAAGTAAATGGTCACGACTCGAGACCATACTCATAAGTGAGATAAATCAAACCCACATGTGTAAATACCGTATTGTCTCCCTAGTGTAAGAAATGGAAAAGTATATATGATCCAAAATCTATAATAAATACTATGTAAGGGTAAAAAACAGCTCGAAGAGCAAAAGTAATTGGGAAGGGAAAAGGCAGAAAGAGAAAAAGGAAAAGGAAAAGGTATAAATTTGTATGTATGTATATGTAAGATAACTAAAATGAACACACTGCTGAATGTATTCGTTACTGAGAAAAAACAAGTAATACTCATACGATTAGATCAGTTTTACATGTCTATATCTGTTAATGTAAGTAACCATTTTAAAGGTAACGATACGCAATATTGCAACCATTGTCAAGTTTAAATCATCTGGTTTTGTAAACCTGCAATGTTACTGTTGTGCATTTACTTTAGTCATTTGTTTGTCTCTTTTGCTTGTTGTCTTTGTTATATATGTCTTTTTTTCTTCGCTTAAATAAAAATAAATAAATAAAACAAATCATTTTAATTAAATGATTTACTAATTCTCTCACAGGTGTTCTTTTCAGGTTGATTGTAAACTCTTTAATTTTCAGGGTCATTTTGAAACAATTAGATGTATTCTTAAAAAGGTTCCCAGTATTCTGAAGCATTTGATGCTGTTACTAATTTCTTCTCAAAATTCTCTCATTAGTTTTGGAGTACTGAAGCCTCTGCTCCCTGACATTTATTTTCAGAATCCTTTGTGGGGACTCCATCCAGTACTTTATGCCTGTGATGGGGAATCTTTTAGAGTTTTCAATGATAGCAAACAGTCTGCTGTGGCATGTGTGCCATAGGCTCACCACCATCTCTGTATTCCTATCTTAATGGCTTTTCAACTGCTACCTATTGCTGATAGTTCCCAAATTCATATCTCCAGTCAGTCTCTCTCCAGTGCTTCTGACCTACATTTCCAGTGTATCTTTTCATATGAATGTTCTCCAAATCTAACATATCCCAATCTGAATTCCCAATTTGCCTCAGCACTTCCTTCTTGGCTTTTCTGCCCTGGGGTACAGGATACTGAACCAAGAGCTTCACACATGCCAGGTAAATTCAAAACCACTGAGTTACATTCCTCAGATCTTTTTATTTTTAGTCTGAGTCAGAGTCTTGCTAAGTCAGGCTGGCCTTGAAATTTTTTTCTTTTTTTAAATTTTATTTTAAATGGAATAAAACCAAACAAAATGAAACAGAATAAAGCCAATCGAAACAAAACAATGAGAGCAATATAGGCCTTCAAAACAAGATAATAGGAAATCAACAATGGCTACCATAATGCCTCTTGTTATCTTCAAAATAGCTGCCCATACCATCAGACACAATAAAATCAAACAAAACAGAACAGAATAAAACCAAACCAAACAAAGCAATGAAAATGATACAGGACTTCAAAACAAGATAATAGGAAATTAGCAGTGACTATCACCTTCCCTTTTTATATGTTTCATCTCCTACAACTTCCACAATATCTGTGGTGCATTTTGGATCCCACTAACTCTTTCATCTTTTTATACTAGGGAGACAACACAATGTTCATCCATTTGAGTCTGAAGCATTTTGCCCATGAGCATGATCTCAAATTGCATCCATTTATCTACAAGAGCCTTGAGATTGTCCTTCTTTACAGCTGAGTATCTTTCCATTGTATAAAAATACCATATCTTTTTTATCCATTCTGTGGTTGATGGGCAAGCTACCCCTGCTTTTTTTCTGGGTCCCAGTCACATGGAGCACTGTTTTCTCTCCTCTGACCTTCAGTCTATTAATTTCCTTTCGAGTCAAATGTGTTTCTTATATACAGCATATTGATGGATCTTATCTCCTGATCCACTCTGCCCATGTTTCTTTTTTTGGGGGTCGGGTACTGGGAATCGAACTCATGACCTTGCACTTGCCAGGCAGGCACTTATGCCCCTGAGCTATATCTCTGGCCCCACCATGTTTCTTTTTACTGGTGAGTTGAGGCCATCTACACTAATGGTTATGACTGACATGCACTGGCTCATCTCTGCCATGCTATCCTCCTGCAGTTGCTCCCCAACTTTTCCCCTCCATTCAATTGCCTGCCCTGCTCAGCAATCCCCCTCTGCTATTGTTCCTGGAACGATGGTCATCTTTATCTCTTTCCAAAATATCCTTCAGCACTCTCTGTAGGGTTGGTTTGGTAGTCATGAATTCCTTCAATTGTTTTTATCATGGAAGTATCTTATTTATCCATTAATATTTTTGAGACTTTTTAAAATTTTAAAGATAGTAAAATCCAACAAAACATAACAGGACAAAGTCAATCAAAACAAAGCAGTAGAACTGGTACAGAACCTCAAAGAAAGATACTAGGAAAACAATAGCTACTATAGTATATCTTGTTACTTTCAGAATAGTTGACCATTCCATCAGGTATAGTAAAATCAAACCAAAAACAAAACACAATAAAAACAATAAAAATAGAATACAAAATAAAGCAAAAAAAAAATAATCAGAATAAAACAAAACAATGAGAACAATATTGGACCTCAAAGACAAGACAGAAGAGAATCCCCCGAATTTGTTACACTGCATACTGTCATCTTCCCAAGAGATGCTCAGACTGCTGGCCCCAGGCCCACAAAATCAACTGAACAATACAAGCATTTAGTTGCCTTATGTACCATAGTTGCTATCAACTCAGCCAGTCCTCTGAACCAGCAGGTTGCTTACGGGTGGGGGGGGGTGCGGGAGTCCTTGATACTTAGCCGATGCACTGGCAGGCCTAACAAGAGGCACATCTCTTTCTCCTCCTGGAGTCCACATTGGTCATGCACACTCACCAGGAAGACAGGCTAGGTTATCTTCTGGTTGGAGCCTCCCTGCCCAATATGGCGGGATCTTGAGAGGCACAACTTTTTTTTATCCATTAATATTAAAAGATAGTTTTGCAGGGTACATCAATCTGGGTTGGAAGTTGTTTTCTTTCAGGATTTGAAACACTTCACTCCAAGTTCTTCTTGACTTGATGGTTTGTGTTGAGAAGTATGCTCTGATTCTGATAAGTTTTCCTTTATAAGTGATCTGTTTCCTTTCTCTAACAGCCTTTAATATTTTGCTTTTGTGTTGAATTTCTGAGATCTTGATTATTATATGTCTGGGTGTAGGTTGATTTTGGTTATGGCTAGCTAGAGTTCTATATGCCTTACTTATCTGTATGTCAGGTCCTTTTTCCATGCTTGGGAAGCTTTCTGTGATTACTTCTGTAAATAGTCTTTTTATGTCATTTGTGTTGACTCCTGCTTTTTTGCTTACACCTATCAGTCTTAAATTAATTTTCTTTGCATCATCTTGTAGTTGTTGAATTGTTATTTCCTGGTTCCTTGTTATTTTTAAGAGATCTTCCCTTTCACCGTCACTAGCTGCAATACTGTCTTCAAGGTCTGAAAGTCTACCTTCAGTTTCTTTCAAGTGGTTTTGCAAGCTTTCAGTGGAGTTTTTAATTTCCTGGATATCTTTTTGAATCTATTTCATGCATTGTAGTTCTTTCTTGTATTGTTCGTTCAAGGTTTCCATCATTTTCTTTGCTCCTCTTTTTTATCTATGTCTTCTTTAGATACACTCACCTTTTCTTTCATTATGTTTGTCATTTGTTCTTTTACCTGAGATATTGTTTTTGATCTGATTACTTTTACAGCCTCATGAAGTTGTTTATTTACTTTGGTTGCTGTCCTTTCAGAGATTTCAGTTGTGAGACTTTCAATTTCTTCCATTCATATATCTCCTAGTCTTGTTCTGTGTGGGCTGGAGGGCTGAGATTCCCTTTTACTCCTTCATCTTGATATTTTCCTGGGTTCCTCTAGATGAGCCAGTTGTGAGGTTCCAGATGTTTCCTGCATTGACTGCCCATCTGTGGTGTAGGAAAATGGGTCAGGCATCTGAGTTTCTTCTAACCTAGGTTCCTGGGGAGGCAATGGAGTATGGGGCAGGGTTTTCCAGACATGTGTGGCTATACTGAGGCTCCCTCCATGGCTGCAGGTGTGTGAGAGTTTGGCTGGATGGTTCTCCTGGCCAACACTGGCTACCAGTCCCTGATGGCAGCTGGTGGGCTTGTGGGGGCATCTATCTTCAGTTTCTTTTTCTGGTGTTTACAATTCTGTGATGATGTTCATGTTGCATCCTAGAGATGTGCTGGATATGGAGCCAATCTTGGCCCCTGGATGTGGAAGCTGGGACTGATCTTCTGTCAGCAGAGTTCTCCAAAGTCCAGCTGTTGTCCCTTCGCTACTGCCTCAGACCTTCAACATTAATGACCTCGCTGATTACTTCCCTCCAGAAATGTGTGTGCATCTGTGCATGGGACTGCTGTCCTGGGTCTTGGGGTTCCTGTTGGTCTTACAGTCTTCCAGCTGTCCCACCCTCTGGGATACAATGGAGGAGACCCAGATCACAGGCTCACTGTCTACCAGCCAGCCCGCATTCTGGGATGTAATAGAGGAGAGCAGAGTGTGAACTCACTGTCTTCCAGCCCACTTCATTATATCTTGACTTTGTAGCCCAGGCTGGCCTCAAACTCATTGAAGTCCCACTGCTTCAGCCACCCAAGTGCTGGGATTATAGGCATGAGCCACCATTGCCCACTTTCCATTTTCCTGTTCCTCTTGACGCCCGTGATTCTCTCTCTGTCTCTTTCTTTCTGTCTCTCTCTCTCTCTCTCTCTCTCTTGCTCTTGCTGTCGCTCTTTCTCTTTCTCTCCTGAGAATCAAACTCATGACCTCATGCTTGCCAGATAGGCACTGTGCTCCTGAGCTATATCCCCTGCCCTGGCCTTGAGATTTTGATCCTCCTGCCTCAACCTGTCAAGTAGCTGGGATTACAGATGTATACCATCACACCTAGCTGTACTTTTAGTTTTTCTAAATCTAACAACCCTACACCAAGGTGATAGTATTAAGAAGCAGGGTCTTTAAGAGCTTATAAGGCCATAATGGCTTGTCTCTGCTTAAGGGAATTAAGCTTATAAAAGAGTCTCCATGAAGTGTTTGGCCAGCTTGCCCTTGTACCCTTCTGCCATGTCAGGACACAGTATCCTCCCCTATGGCTGATGCAGCAAGAAGTCTCGCACCAGATGCTAGCACCCTGATCTTGACTTCATAACCCCTAGAACTGTGAGGAATGGGTTTCTGTTGTTTTTAAACTACCCAGCATCATGTATTCTGTTACACTATCACAAATAAACTGAGATACTTCCTAAAGATCTCATCTCCAAATATAGTCATGTTTGGGGTTAGGGCTTCCACACATGAATTGTAGAGGAATACATTCAACCCGTAGCAGCTTCCAAGTCAGACATTTTTCCTCTTTCTCGGCCAACTCATCATAAAGTCTATTTATTTATTTATTTATTTATTGGTACTGAGGATTGAACTCATATCCTCATGCTTACCAGGTAGATGCTTGTGCACTGCATAAAGTCCTTTTAATACCATGTTGTAGCTAGTTTGTGTCTCCTTTCACTACCTTAATGATGACCATCCACTTCTTGTTGTTTAGTTCTTATTTCTGTTGTCTAACTCTCCGCAGACTAGCCCCCAATCCTTTCCACAGGACAGAATCCAATTTATTTCTCCAAAGTAATTTCTTCCTGTGTCACCACTTAACCCTTCACAATTTACTCTCCAGTTGCTATGAATAGCTCATCATTTTCATTTGTACTAATTTATTAAAGTAGAATTTATATGCATTAAACTGCACTTTTTTGTGATACTGGGGATTGGATCCAGGGTTTTTTGCACTCGGGTACATCCCTGGCCCTTTTTTATTTTTATTTTTTTTAAGATAGAGTCTCACTAAATTGCTTGTCCAAGTTGGGTCTGGACTTGTGATTCTCCTGCCTCACCTTCTAGAGTATTGGGATAATGGGCAAGTGCCACCATGTTCATTCTGTAAGTATTGTGTGCTAACCTATTGTGCTACTGACCATGTCCATTCTAAACAACACATATTTATAGAATAAAATTGGGTAAGTTTTGACCCAAGTATACATTCATGAAATTGTGGCAATTAAGATAATACACATGGACATCTTCTTCTACCCAACATTTTCTTTTTCTATTTATTCATACAATTTAGGTATACATAATGACCACATTCATTATAGAAAATTTGTATTTGCATGTGTTACATCTTAATTTCTCTTTTTTTCCCATTCCCATCTGTTCTTTTCAAATTTCCTTTCTTTCTCCATTCTCTAAGTTTCATTTTCATTTTATCCTTCTTTACTCATGTTATCTTTCCTTTGCTTCCTTTCCCCTCCTCATTTCCCTTTTTCTTTTGAAAAATTTCATTCTATTTCACAATATGTATTGTATTTTTATGTTCTTATTTACATTTTCAGTTTCTCATACCAGAGAGATAATGTGATATTTAAACATGTGTCTGACTTATTTCACTTAAGATTATGTTCTCAAGGTTCAACCATTTAGCTTTATCTTTCTTTATAACTAATACTCCATTATATTAAAAAATCCACATCTTTTTTTATCCATTTATTGGTTGATGGCCATTTGCTTGCTTCCAAGATTTAGCTATTACAAACCATGCTGCTGTAAACATAGATATGCAGATATTGCTGTGGTATGGTGATTTTAATTCATCTGGGAAGATACCAAGAAGAAGAGTAGCTGGGTCAAATGGGACAGCTAATTCTAGTGTTTTGAGAACTTTCCATACTGATTTCCACAATAGTTGTACCAGTCTACACTCCCACTAACAATGAAGAAGGGTTCCTTTTATCCCACAGCTCCTGCCAGCATTTATTATTGATTGATTTTTTAATGATGTCCATTCTTTCTGGGGTGAGATGGAATCTCAGTGTTGTTTTTAATTTGCATTTCTCAAGTGATCAGGAATGTTGAACAGTTTTTCATATATTTATTTGTCGTTTGTACTTCTTCTGAGAACTGTCTGTCTCAGATGCCCATTTTTGGATTGGGTCTTTGAATTTAGATGAGAACAGGCATTTTCTCTGTTCGTTTGTAAACCCTTTCTTCTGCTGTACCCCACATCCATCTCAATCATTAGTTAGTCACTGATATGTTTTTGGTCACTGTGGATTAGTTATCATTTCCTAGAATTTTCCATAAATGGAATCAAACAGTATTATTCTTTTGTCTGGCTTTTTTCACTTGTGATAGCTACTAGAGATTTGCCAATGTTGTTGAGTATGTAAATATCAGTGAGTTGCATTGCATTGTATGGATATACCAGAATGTGTTTACCCACTTACTTGTGAAGGGACGTTTATTATTTTTGTTTTGACCTATTACAAATAAAATTATAAACATTTATATCTTTATATGGAATGTATACTTTCATTAATCTTGGGTAAATACTCAAGAGTGGAATGGTTGGGTCATATGTTATTGCATAATTTACAAAGTATTTCATCCTTCGTAATTAAGTCTGATGTTCACTGTAGATTTTATCTACATGCCTTTATCAGTTTGAGAAAATTCTTTCTATTCCTAGATTGCTGAGAGTTTATGTCAAGAATGGATGTTGGCTTCTGTTGGATGCTTTTTCTGCATCTCTTGAGATGAACAGATGATTTTTCATTTTTAGTCTGCTATTATGAATTACATCAATTGGTGTAAATGTGTGTGTGTGCACGCGTGTATGTATGGGAATCAAATCCAGGAAAGCTTTAACACTGAGCTACCTCTCCAGCCCTTTTATTTTGAGACAAGGTCCCCATAAGTTGTCCAGGCTGGCCTTGTATTTGCAGTTCTCCTGCTTAAGCCTCCCAGTGTGTCAAGAGTACAGCCATGTATCACCACATCTGGTTTATTGATTGATTTTTGAATGTTAAACCAAACTTGCCTTTCCAAGGTAAACTCTACTTCCTCACTATTTATCATTCATTTTATTAATCATTGTATGCATCTGCTAAATATTTGAAAAGCACTTTTAGATCTGTGGTCATGAACAGATTGCTCTATAATTTTATTGTAATGACTGTATCTGGTTTTGGTATCAAGGTAATGCTGCTCCATAGGATAACTTGAAAAGCGTCCATGACTTCAAAATTTTTCAAAATTTTTTGTGAAGAACTTGTATATCTTCTTAAAATTTGGATAGAATTTACCAGTAGGGTTGTCTGTGTTGGAATTTCCTTTGGGGGAAAGATTATATACATATAGTATTTTATAATACGCAAAACATATATTCAAGTTATCTATTTTTTTGTGAGTGAGTTTTGGTTTGTGTCTTTCAGTGAATTTGTCCTTTTCATCTAAGTTGTTGAAATCGATGGCACAAAATTATTCTTACAAGTAATTTCTTGGTCATCCTTTTAATACTTTCATGATCTGTAGTTATGTCATTGTAACTCTTTGCTACTATGGGCAACTCACATCTCTCTCTCTCTCTCTCTCTCTCTCTCTCTCTCTCTCTCTCTCTCTCTTTCTCTCTCTCTCACACACACACATCTAGTCACAAATGTAGCATTTTTTCAATTTCTTAAACAATCTAGGTAGGATTTCACTGATTTTCCATAGCATTTTTCTGTTTTTCATTTCAGTGATTTCTGCTCACATCTTCATTTCTTCTATTTGATAATGTTATATTTAAGTGCTGTTCTTTTTCTATTTTCTGTAGACATGGAATTGGGATGATTCATCTGATATTATACTACTTTCCTGTAACAAACTACCAGAAACTCAGTCTTAAGAGAGCAAAGATGTATTCTCTCATAGTTCCAACGCCAGAAGTCTGAAATCAAGGTGTCAGCAGAATTGTGCTCTTTCTAGAAGCTTGGAGATTTTGTTTCCTGCTTCTTCCAGCTTCTGGTGGATTTTGGCATCACTGGTTTGTTACTGTATCACTCCAATCTCTGTTTCCATTATCACATGGCCTTCTCCTCTACATGTTTTTCTTTGCCTCTCCATTATAAAAATGCTTGTGGTGGTATTCAGGATGGGTAATTCAGTCTGATTTTCTCATCTCAAGATCCTGAACTTAATCATATCTGCAAAGATTTGTCCTCCAAATACTTAATGTAATAATTACAGGTTCTGGTTATTGGGATATGGACATATCTACAGAGAACTTTCTTTTCTAAGGACTTTTGTACTACAAATTTCACTCTAACTGTGGCTTTACCTGTATACCGTAGTTTTCATGGGTTGTGTTTTCACTTTTCTATCAGTTAAAATACATTTAAATTTATCTCTTGATGTCTTCCTTGACCTGGGTTATATAATTCATGTTCTTTAATTTCCAAACATTTGTGAGTTTTCCAGAGATCCTGCTTTTATTGGTTAGTAAATAGATTCTGTTGTAATAATAATACTTACTTAGTATGACTAAAATTCTTTTAAAATTACTGAAACTTGTTTAATGGCCCAGTATAAGATCTGTATTGGGAAATGTGTGTTCACATTTGAAAAGAAGGTTTACTCTGCTGTTGCTGAGTGAAATATTCTATAAATATCATCTAGGTAAACTGATTTCCTAATGTTCTTCAAATCTTCTGTGCATTTATTGCAATTATGGCTACTTGTTCTAACAATTACTGAGAGGTGTTAAAATCTTCAACTGTAATTGTGAGTTTTTCTGTTTTGATAGTTCTGTCAATTTTTGCTTTGTCTATTTTGAAACTGTTATTAGGTTTATAATTGTTTAGGATTGTTGTGTGTTGAATTCAATACTTTATTATCATTAAATAATCCTGTTTTATCTCTTCTAATCTTCTATATTCAACAGTCTTCTTTTTCTGATATTCATATAGCTTTCTTTTTATTAATATTATCATGATATACTAATTTTCCTCTTTTAGGATATTCGTATCTGTATAGTTACTATAAGTTTTTATAAGCAGCGAACAGTTGAATCTTGCTTTTATTTTTTTGTCTATTGGATAATATTTTCCTGCAACTGGAATATTCAGACAGTTTTATTTAATATTTATGACCATTACTGATGTTATTGGTTTTAATACCATCTTACTGTTTGTGTTAAATCTGAAACTTTTGTGTTCTTTTTTCCTCTGATTTTGTCTTTGTCTTGATTAATTGAATGTTTTCTGTAATTCCATTTTATGTACTTAAAAAATGTATAGCTATAATTTATATTATGTTATTGCAGTAGTTACTATGAGATCTAATTTAACATAGTGTACCTTCAAATATTATACCACTTGGTATAATATTATGATACCATTATGCCATATCTTCTAGGAAGATACCCAAAGGGGAATAGCTGGGTCCAATGGGACCTCTAATCCTAGTTTCTTAAGGAAATCTCCACACTGATTTCCACAGTGGTTGCACCAGAGCCAGTTATTTTTTAAAGAAATTTAAATACTAAGGAAAAGTCTTCCTATATTTCACACAAAGTTATTATTTCTGTTGCTTTTGTGTGTGTGTGTGTAGATCCATATTTCCTTTTTTGTTTTAAAGAGAAAAAAATAAAAATAACAATAAAGGAGAGTTTCAAGACAGATTAGCAGGACAGTTATAATAATTAATACATTACATATTGTTGTCTTCATATCAGTTATTCAGAGTACAAGATATATGCATGATATCTTGTCCAAACAATACTAGACTGAATCTTTTGTTTCAATGAATTAAGAGAAACTAGTTATATAACTATCTTAACTATCTTTTGTATATATCTTTTCTTTCTCCCTACCTTCCTTCTCCCTTTCTCCCATCACAGTTTGTCTTTCCCTTTGAAGAGTTTCTTCCCAATTCACAATATCTATTGTAAATTTTGGTTCTTATTTACCTGTTCATTTTCTCGCACTAGTGAAACAGTATGATGTTTACATATTTGGGTGTGATTAATTTCAGTTATGAGTAGTCTTGAGTTGTACCATTTACCTACAAAAGTCTCCAGCTTATTCTTCTTTATGACCGAGCAGTACTCCATTATATTAAAAAAATCACATCGTTTTTATCCATTCCTCAGTTGATGGGCATTTTGGGTTGTTTCCAAGATTTAGCTATTACAAATTGTGCTGCTATAAGGATGGGTGCACATATATCACTGTGGCATGATGTTTTAAAATTATTATTGGAAGATACTCAGGAGGGGAATAGCTGTACTGAATGAAAAGTTTACTTCTTTTTGCTTGTGTAAGTACAGTTCCATAGCCCAGTCTCCCATTTGTCTAAATCGTTTTTCATCATTATCTTTATTTTATATAGAAATAATAGAACTTTCACTAATCTCTTCCATAGTAGTAGCCAATATACTTCTATATAGAAATATCAGAGTTAGAAATTCTATATAGTCCCTATTTTAAAACTTTTACAGGATATAATTACTATTATCATGATTATTCCTATTTAATAGTCTTATAAGTTATCTATCAAAATGTACTCTTGGGAAAATGTGGGAGGAATTACAGCATAAGGTTTCAAAAGGTTATCTTGTGCTGAAATAGAAGTGGTTCACAGAATCCTTGCTTCTTTTACTAACAAAGTATTAGGAGAATGTAGACTGAGTTAAAAACTAATCATAAATAAGTGTGTTTGTCTGGGTTTTTTGAGACTAAAATTTGGTAAATACCCTTATGGGGAAAGCCTTAGGTTCTTTCTTCCAGGGAAAGTTCCAGGAATCTTGGCATTCATATTAGGAGAGAGAGAGAGTTTTTATAGATCAGAAAATCCAGGCTCAGAAAATTTAAGTAAATTGATGAATATCAAACAACAAATAAGTAATAGACAAAGTTTTGCTTGTCAACATGACTTTCAAAACAGAAGAGTAGTCATAGTCTAAATAAAAAAAATTGAAGGAATTTTCTATTTACTTATCATTGGCATTTTAGAATTTTATAGTTATTCTAACAGGAAGGTTATTTGAATATCCACATTTGCTAGAGAATTTCTTTGTATTAACCTAGCTCACTTTTCAAACTTTGGTAGCCAGGAGTGGTGGTGCATGCCTTTAATCCCAGCACTCAGGAGGCTGAGGCAGGAGGATGGTTGTGAGTTCGAGACTGACCTGGGCTACAAAGTGAGTTCAAAGCCAGCCTGAACTACATAGTGAGACCCTGTCTCAAAAAATAGGGCCAGGGGTTTAGCTCAGTGGTGTAAGCGCCTGCCTGGCAGATGCGAGGCTGTGGGTTCGACCCCCCCCCCAAAAAAAACTTTAGTGTGTGTAAAAATTGCTCTACCAATTGTATATATAAAATTTGTCTCCCTTTTATGGATACTTCTTCAAGGGTAATTTTGGCATCAATTAGGTTTTTACTTTATGTGTTACCAAATTTCAAACCTAAATACTATGGGACCACATTGTATTATTTCCACTCTGTTACAATGTTTCTCTGATATTTCAACAAATAGTTCTAGGTCCCTTTGGGAAAATGTAATAGTAAGGAATACACAGTGAGAAAGAGTAGAATTACCCTGTTTATAGAACTTTACTTTTGGCTTTAGAGAAGTATAACTAATGTACCTGAAGAGTTTAAATTCCTCTCTGCAACAAGGAAAATGACTTCTCGAAAGGTAGTAAAATATAGAAGTTTATATAAGACAGTAGCTCTCAAACTTTGGAGTGCCTAAGAATCACCTTAAAAGCTTTTTTTAAGAGTGTATTTTCAAATGTGAGTTCTGCTAATGGTAATAACATAACATATCAGATTATGGCTTCTTTAGATAACAATTAGAAACCCTAGACAATATACACATACACACACACATTTGAAAGCACCAGAAAGTGATAAAAAGTAGGCAGAAACTGAAGGGAGTTGTAGTTTTTAATGGAACCACTTAATAAGTGGCAATCAACTCCACAAGACTGCTACATAGAACGTGTTACTCTTACCATATAGCACAGAGAAGACAGAAGACAAGCAAAAAGGTTTAGTGTTTTTGATTTGCAGTATATAAGAATGGAATTAGGGACTGAAATAATACCTGAAAAATTTAGGTAGGAAAATCTTAGAACAGAGGAATATAGACACCCTAAAATATATTTGTAACCATAGGCAAATTATAATGAAAAAAATTCCTATGCAAATGCAGACATAGCAGATACTTTCTCAGGTCAAGAGATTACAGTCAATAGAAGCAGACCTCTAGATGACCAAGGTTCAGAATTAGCAGAAAAGTGCATTAAAGAGATAGATATATTCAAAGTCAAATTAAAATATTGTAACAATGATTGAACAAATGGAGGAGCTATCAAGGAAATGGAAAGTATTTTTTAAATCAAATGGAAATTCTGGAACTAAAGTTCTATAACATCTGAAATGAAAAAGTCACTGGGTGAGCAGAATAGAAAATTGAGACCAGCAGAAGAAACAGAAAAATTGAAACAGATCAGTTGAAATGATCCAATCTGAGAAGCAGGTTGAAAAAATATTAAAAATAAAACTAGAGCCTTCATGACCTGTGGGACTATGTCAAGTGATCAAAGTAAAAAGCAAAATTTTTCCTGCTCTACCACATTGTTAGAAGCATAGATAAAAAATTTCCATTTATAAACTGCTTCTCTCATTCTATTAAAATTATTATTATTGTCATAGCCATCAAAAATTTTGTTCTATAAGCCATTTTTTACCATTAGATTGGCTACCGCATCCGAGAGGCCCAATTCCTCCACTGATGTTTGGAAAAACTTTGCCAACATGATCAGTCCATTTATTTATGAATGCACTGATAAAACTTGGAGAGCTAAACTTAACACTCTAAGCCGGGCGTGGTGGCGCACACCTTTAATCCCAGCACTCGGGAGGTTGAGGTAGGAGAAGCATTGTGAGTTCGAGGCCAGCTTGGCCTGCAGTGTGAGCGCAAGGCTGGTCTGAGCTATGTAGTGCGACCCTGCCTCAAAAACCTAGGGTCGGGAGTTTGGCTCAATGGCTTAAACATCTGTCTGGCAGGCGTGAGATTGTGAGTTTGATCCCTGATGCTGCAAAAAAAAAAAAATAAATAAAAATAAAAATAAACTTAACACTCTTTTAGATAATACATCTCAACAGAGCTTCTACTTCTCCTCTAGCTAATTGAACATAGGTCTTTCATGATTGATTTGACTTTTCCTTTCATCCAAAAATTTATTAAACCTTCTGTTATAAATAGGCTGTGTTTTTTTTCTTTAGTGCAAGTGTTTGAAGGCAGTCCTACTACCTTGCTTTTCAACTCCCTTGAGTTGAATCTCATATTGCTGAAATTTTTTAAATGCTTCTTTCACTAATTTGTGTGGATCTACTTTTTGTCTTGGAAATGTCCCTAGGGACTATTTCCCCAATACAATGAATATAGCTGTTAGTAACTCCTCAATAATCTGTCTGTCCTCTGGCTACTCTCTATACCAGTATGACTTTGACAAGAAGAAAGAACTTTATTTCAGAGATGATATCTGACAGGTTGATTGCTATGACTTTTGATTCTCAAGTACCATGGTACCATTGAATTTTTGCTCCAGGATCTGCTATGCTTCGTCGTAGAACCTAATGGGAGGTCTATTAAAAGACTCATTAACATTTTTCATTCTGTGAGGCTGGAGAATTTCAAACCGAAGTTAAAGAAACTTCACTAGTCAGTGAGCTGTGTCCTAGACCTTATCATCCGCATGCATTCAACCCTAAGGAATACTTAGATTTTGTAGATGAGCTCATGGATCTTTTCCTTTCATCAATACCCTTGTAAACAAGGGTTAAAGCCCCAGCAAGAAAAGTATAAGATCTTGGATTTCTAGTATCATTACATGTTTTAGTGGGAGACAAGCCTACAGATGGACTTTGAAATAGCAGCCATGTTGAATCACCAATTTTATAATAGTGATCCCATATTTAACCCATAGAGTTGACCAGGTCTTGGAAGATTAAAGATATCATAAGCTGTCATAGGCTTTTAAACATTATAGGGAGTATATGACTGAATCAAGTGATCTGGTAATTTCAGATTCCGTATATCATCAGAGCATCACAAGCTGAATTTAATGGCTGACCTGGGCAGTCTACGTCAGGACATTCCAGCTCACTTTGGCCATCAGCCCTACCAACCATACCATTTCACTCAGGTTTCTGCCTTGATATTTAGCATTCTGTTTATTAATTTATTATGAGCATGTTTTCATTTATATCCTTGTACATAGTTGTAATAGGTGATATAAAGTTATTTTTTCTCCAATCAGATTCTATTGGTACATTTAGGTATATTTAATGATCATATTCACCATAGAGAATTTATACCTGTACATGATATAACTTGTTTTCTTTTTTCGTATTTCCCTATCATTCCTTCAACTCTTCCTACCCTCCCAATTTACAACAGCTTTGTTTTCATTTTTCCCTCTTTTCTCAGTTTTTTTCTTTACTTTTCCCTTCTTTCTTTTACCTTCTCTCAATCCCTTCACCATTTGAGCATTTTATTCCTATTTCACAATATACATTATGCATTGTGGTCTTTTTTACACTTTCAGTTTCTCACACCAGAGAAATAATACAGTATTTACACGTGTGTCTGATTTATTTAACTCAAGAATATGGTCTCAAGGTGAACCCTTTTGCCCAGAAATGTCTCAAGCTTATCTTTCTTTATGGCAGAGTAATACTCCATTGTAAAAAAAAAATCACATCTTATTTATCCATTCAACAGTTGATGGGCATTTAGGCTGTTTCCAAGATTTGGCTATTACAAACTGCTGCTATAGACATGGGTGCACATATATTGCTGTGGTATGATGTTTTTAATTTTTTCAGGAAGATACTAAGAAGGGGACTATCTGGGTCAAATGGAACCTCTAGATCTAGTTTTTAAAAGAATCTTCACACTAATTTCCACAGCGGTTGCACCAGTTTACACTCCAAACAACAGGGGAGATATGTTCCTTTTTCCTCACAGAACCACCAGCATTTGTAATTAGTTGATTTATTGATGATAGCTTCTCTTTCTGGGGTGAGACGGAAGCTCAGTGTTGTTTTAATTTGCATTTCCTGAATGACCAATGATGTTGAACATGTTTTAATATATTTATTTGCCATTTCTACTTCTTCATCTGAAAAGTGTCCATTCATTTCAGATACCCATTTTTGCTTTGGGTTTGATTTTTTTGAGCTCTTTATATATACTAGATAGTAATCTTTTATCTAAGGAACAGCTGGCAAAACATTTTTTTCCCATCCTGTAGGTTGTCTCTTCACTCTGTTAGTGGTTTCTCTTGCTGTGCAGTTTTTAATAAGATGAGATCCCACTTGTTGGTTCTTTGTGATCATTCCCATTCAATCCAGGTTTTGTTCTTAAAGTCTTTGCCTTCACCAATGTCTTTAAGAGTTCTACCTATATTACCTTCCAGCATCTTAGTGTTTCTGTTTTAATATTTAGATCTTTGATCCATTTTGATTTTAGTTTAGTGAATGGTGGAAGATACAGGTCAAATTTTACTCTTTGGCATGTGGAAAGCCTGTTTTTCCGTCATCATTTATTAATGAGGCTTTCTTCCAGTGAATGTGTTTGGCATCTTTGTCAGAGATAAGGTGGCTAAGTAGGTCTGGAGTTGTTTCTGCATCTTCTAATCTGTTCCACTGATCCTCTGATCTGTTTTTTTTTTCCCAGTACCTGCTATTTTTATCACAGTAGCTTTGTAGTATAATTTCAAGATTGTGATTGTGATGCCCTCTGCTTTGCTTTTGTTGTCTAGAAATGCCTTTGCTATTCTAGGTCTCTTCTAAATGAATTTTAGGATTGTTTTCTCTAATTCTGTGAGGTACGTTATTGGAATTTTGATCAGAATTGCATTAAATCTATATACCAATTTTGGAATTATGGCCTTTTTCACTATACTGGTCCTTCTTTCCCAAGAGCAAGGGATATCTTTCCATTTTCTGATATCCTCTTCAGTCTTCTTTTTCAGAGTGCTGTACTTTTTCAATGTAATTTAACATCCTTTATTAGATTGATTCCTAGGTATTTCATTTTTTTGGATGCTATTGTGAAAGGTATTGTTTCCCTAATTTGTCTCTCAGTAAGTTTGTTTTTTGTGTACAGGGAGGCTATTGATTTCTGAGTGTTGACTTTGTATCCAGCTACAACACTGAATTTGCTTACTAAATCTAGCAGTTTTTTAGTGGAGTTTTTGGCGTCTTGTGTGTAGAGTATCATGTCATCTACAAATAACAATAAATTAACTTCTTCTTTTCC
>RJWM01024219.1:0-30996 GCA_004363535.1 Dasyprocta punctata | reverse complement strand
ACGAGGGACTAGAAGCAATGCTACACTCATTGCTGCAAAATAATACACCACCATTATTACAATACTTATGTGTCAAGTGACAGAAACTTTGGTCAAACCAGCTTAATAATAATATTAAGAAATTAGAAAGCTTAAGATTTCAAGCATGGCTAGACCCAGTGACTCAAATGATATAATCATTTCTCATACTTGCTCATTCATTTTTTGTCTTAAATCTTTTCTTCTTCCTTTCTCCTCCCCCTCATGATTCTTCCCTTTCTCCTCTTCTGCTTTCATTTTGAATTTTCTTATCATCCTTCCCAAGTGATAGAACAACAGATTATTGCAGGTCAACATCCGAACAATTCTTGTCTAAAACAGGAGTCTTCAGTTTTGTATGGCATGTCCTGTGCTAAGGCTGAGAATAATTCTGTGTAAGACACATACCCATCCCTTATCAAATCACTGAATTCCAGAAAATAAAGTTCCACAGCAGGAGAGGTAGAAGTGCCACATCTACCCCACCAGCAAGCCATTTAATGTGACTTTCTTCCAGATTTCTCAGCTGTAGAATAAAATTCTGGTCTACTGCTTATAAAAATAGCCTCCATTTTCCATCCACCTGTAATCCAAACAATTGTGATGTGTGATTTATTAGCTTTTCCCATCAAATGGTAAGATCTGTTCATTGCTCGATTCCAGGTTGGCCTTGAAGGTTTGTTAATAGAACGTTGTACTTTGCCAGTCGTGAGGGTAAGCCTCAGAAGAGCCTATTAATATTTATGACTTCCTTTTTTCTTGTATCCTCATAGGGACAAGTTCACTTAAGACTGTTCAGGGAAGAAAGATTATATAGGGCAAAGCTGAATCAGCCCAGCTACCCTAGCTGAAGTCACAAATATGAAAGAGTTCAGCCAAGATAAGCAAAACAAACCCAGAGCTGGCTTTGGCTGACTACAGATAGATGAGCAAGTCTCACTAAGAACAGTAAAACCACCTAGACAATTTGCAGACATGTGCTAATGAGTTCTGTGGTTGTTCATTTTGTGGTACTGCCATGACAAAAGAAATGTGAGACCAAGATCATAACAGTTCCTAATTAGTGCTATTGTAAGACTGCAATGGACTTCATGCTTATATTTTCCCAAAATGTGTAAGGTAAAATCCTAACTCCCAAGGTAAGGGTATTAGGGAGCGAGATCTTTGGGGTTTGATTGAGTCATGGTGGTTTTGTCTTCATAAATTGGATTAATAACCCCAAACAGAGGCCCCAAAGAGCTCAAGTTCCCCACACAGTATGTGAAAGCACAGCCAGAAACACATCTGTGAACCAGGAAGCGGGCCCTTAGTAGACACCAAATACGTCAATGCCTGACCACAGGCTTCCCAAAATCCAACAATCCAAATGTATGCTGCTTATTAGGTATCCAGATCAAGACAGATACATGAATGAACTGATATACCTAGAGCGTGTGGACCAGTGCCTGGCATCAGATAAATACATTTGTCCTCTGGTATCCATAAGGAATTGGTTCTGGTTCCCTCATGGATACCAAAACCTGCAAATATCCAAGTTCTTTAAATAAAATGGTATAATACTTCCATATAGTCTAAGCATATGCTCCTGAATACTTTAAATCATCCCTAGGTTACTTATAATAAACACTGTAATATAAATGTTATATAAATATCTTGCATTCTTTTGTTTAGGAAATAACAAAAAATAACTAGTCTGTACCTGTACAGCATCCATGTAATTCCTTTTTTAATATTTTTGATCCTCAGTTGGTTGAATCCATGAGTGTGAAACCTTTGAACACGGAAGGCTGACTGTAGCCAATAAATATTTGCTATTAATATTATCCATCAGAGATGATCTACAATGTCTTTTATATATTCTATATGGATTTCTAATATTTGATCTATGCCTACCTATCATACCATCAATTAGATCAAATATCAAGTTTCCACCTTGCAAAATGGACAATAAAATTTTTATTGCGTGGTTAATTGCTTTTGCTAACAATATTTATATCAGGTCAAAAATTAGGTCAAGAGTAATTTTATCTGCCTTAGCCTTTTTTATTCACTTTTATGCACTTATTTTATGAACGATATTACTGTGGGTTTGAAAAGGATAAGTGGACTGCCCCTCCTCCAAATTATATTCCTTATTTTGAAAAAAAAAATAGAGAAAACACCACCCCTTGTGTGAGTAGGGAGGTGGGGAAGGGTTCTTCTTTCATAGCTGCTTTTCTCTGTCCAAGTTCTCTTTCACACCACCATTCACTCACTCCTTCAGTTTCAGTCCAATTAAATAATAGTTTTCAAATATCTCAAGCTGTAATTTCTCTCTGAAACCCCACTGTTAAGTTTCCATTTCTCCTCGACTTCAGTGCTTGAATATTCTACCACCTCCTTTTTCAATAGGTCTAAATGTGCATTCACTTCCTTCCTGCCCACCATTCACCAAACACATGTATGAGGTATGATCAAAAACATAGTGAATATTTACATTAAAACTACTGATTACAGTAAAAGCACATTACCATTAATTCACCTCAAAATACTCCCCCTTGCTTCAAACACACTTATCTTATTATTTTTGAGACTCTATGAAGAAGTTCTGGAAATTCTCTTTCTTATTTTCCATTGAGCTCCTGTGGCTGCCTCATTTTTGCTTCAAAACATTTACCATTCATGGTCATTTTAACACTGAGGAAGAGTCACAATTTGCAGCCTGCCAGATCCAATGAATAAGGTATATGAGGACATACTGCAATGTGTTTATGAGCCTGCTTTTCCTTTGTGTTGAATGCCATGTGGCAATTGGATTCACCATATTCTTGATCATAGATGTCTTATAAACACAAGAGAGAGGAAAATGACCAGAATGACAGGATAAGTGTATTCAAAGTGAAGAAGAGGATTTTAATGGGACCAATGGTAATGTGCTATTTATTACAATGATTTTTTAAAAATTTAAACATGCGCACATAGTCTGATAAGCCCTTATATGTCATGATAATGTTAGTAAATGTAAGTAAAGCTCCTAATTCAGTTTCTTACACATAACAGGAACAGTATAAGTAGTAAATATACTAAGCCTTCACAGTAATTCTTATTTTTATTTCTGGTCTTCCTCCACAGTAACTCTAGGTATGGCCCTGATGAACACTTTTGTCCCATTTTATTAATGCAGGAATTAATATACCCAAGTGGTTAAAATTCACAGGTCGCTAAATATAAAAGTATTGGTGAGGTGATCAGCTAGGGTTTCTAATACATACCACCTAGATTAGAGACTATGAAGGACAAAAAGTTTTGAGAACAAACTTTATGTAAATGAATTTTGACACTGATTCAATGGCATTGAGAATGGCTATTAAATATGTGCCAGGGAGTATTCTAAGTTAATATTAATAGCCTCATGTAACTAACTCAACTATTTAAGTATTTTTCTTTCCTTTTTTTGTAGAAAAAATCATCATTAAACACAGCAATTGAGTATCTTGCTTTTGATCAGGTAGCAATAAGCTAATAAACTTCCCGTATATAATTTGACTTCAGCACATCTGACTACCAAGAATTATCCTTTCGACATTCTGCTATCCCTGAAATGAAGAACAAGAAGTTGGGGTGGGGAAAGAAAAGTCAACTTCTAGGTACGGACAATGCAAAGTAATTAAGGTAGAAACGAGTCACACAGAAGGGTTAACCAGGTTGTGTGTGCTTTTAGGCAACATGGGAGTGAGAAAATGGTTGTGTATGAGTTCAGGAAGGTACCTGCACTCCCACATTTATGATAATTCTATTCACAGGAGTCAAATATAGAATCAACCCAGACACCCTTCAGTGGATGAATGGATGTATGAAGAAAATATGGTAATATTTATGCAAAGAAATACTATCAGTCATAAAACAGAATGAAACCCTTTCATTTGCAGTAACATGGACAGAACTGTAGGCCATTATGTTAAGTGAAATAATTCAGACATAGAAAGATAACTACGTGTTCTGAGAGCTACATGCTCTCATTTAATTCTGGAAACTCAAGTCAACCTCGTAGAAGACTGGAATGGAGTAGTAGTCTAGAGATTGGGCAGAGATGGAAAGAAGTTCCATAAGGGGCAATAAAATAGTGCCTTGGTTACTTTTACTTTTCTCTCATTGCTGGGACAAAATACCTGACACCCAAAATGAAGGAAGAAAAGGTTTATTAATCTTACAGTTTTTGGAGGTTTCAGTCCATAATCAGCTGGTTCCAAGGCAGGATAGTATGGCATTGGGGCAGCACTTCAAGGCAGCAGCCAGAGCAAAAGCAACCAGAGTAAAAGGGGAAAAACAAGCCTCTTCTCCTCCCTTACAGTGTACGCAGGCCACCCCCAACTCCCTAGGGCAGATGTAGTACTCACAAGACCTCTTTGCTTTTCTTTTGCACAGGATGAGAATATTTACAAAGTAAGAACTCTGGCTCTCTGCTGAGTCTCTCAGTTAAACTTCTAAACATCTCAAGTTGACACAATGTATCAACCATAACAGAGTGGAGGATTCACTTGGAGTAGCACAGAAGGGTTACTACTGGTTAAAACAATCTATGCTATATCTCCAAATGACTAGAAAAGGGCAATACAAAATCCTTAATGCATGAAAAGGATGAATGTTGAAGCGACGGAAATTCCTATTGCTCTAATTTGACTAATACATGTTGTATGCATGTAGTGAATTACTATAATGTACCACATAAAGACTTACAAATAGTATGTCTCAACAAAAATAGTAAAAGCAGAATATACCAATGTATATGAACATGGGAGTTCGTTTCTTTATGCAGAACTAGACAGTCTGTTTAAATGTTTAGGCTCCCTATGCACAATATGATACAAACAGCTATCATGCAACTACACAGAAATGACAAAGAAAGCAATATCATGAAGATGCCCCAGTCTGAACCCAGACCTGACCTTGTCTAGCAGGTTAAATATGAGAATTATAGGCCAGGCTATTATAGATCCAGCAAGCTGTATGCTTTCACCAAGTTCAAGGTCAAGAATGCCTTAACTGAACACCTGGCTAAGGATGTGCCTTCCATTTATTAGCATCCTTTGCTCCTTGTGTCGACTCCAGGCGAGGTAATTACACGGGTCAAGTAACTGCAGCATGATTTCACTGTTAGCCTCATTATATGTAAGCATGATTAAAGATAATAACCACTGATTTAAGGAAAGATTTTTGGTGACTCATTTTTACTACAAGTCCTAAATACATAAAATATAAGAAGTACAGTGTTGTAAGTAAAACCAGTAATTCTCAGATATAACAACTTCTGTATGAAAGCAATTATCTCTTCAGTTCTACACTAACTCAATCAACCCTAGCTCACTGTTGGCAACTAGAACAATGACTTTTGTAAAATCTTTAAATTGGTAAGGATATAAAGTTTGCATTCATATATTCAGAAAAGTTTTTGGCATGGTACTGGAGATTGGAAGTACATTCCTAGCCCCTTATAATTTGTTTTGCTCTGTTTCATTTTATTCTGTTTTGTTTTCAGATGGGATTGAACTTGTGAGTCCCTTGCCTTGCTCTCCCAGAGAGTTGGGATTAGAGGCACGTGCCAACATGCCACCTGGCTACTAAGATATTTTTAACGCAATTTAAAGCAAATTAATTTTCTTTAGAAAAAGTGAGAAATGGGTGACAGTGAGAAACAGGAGCAATTTTATTTCTTCACTATTATTAACAAATGCGTTTGGTACTTGGTCAAAACCCCATAGCTGAATTCTAACTGATGTCTAAAACCTTACAGGTTTGAATGAATCTTCCTGCCTACGTAAATATAATCTGACCAGATAATAACTGAATCATTTTTAAATCTATCAGTATCTGATAGAAATTTTCAGTTACAATTTTCTTACTCACTTCTGTGAGAAAAATTTTCCAATACTTTTACCCACTTTTTAAAGAACCGATTCCATCTATTATAATGAATGGTAAAAATTATTTTATCAGATGTGCACATTATTTTATGTGTCAATTGGTGAGTAAACATCCATAATACGCTTAGGCATCCATCAAAATGTTCTGAGTGTCTTACAGCAACAGAACACAGACCCAAGATAGTTCACTGATTACTAAGTAAATAAGGCACAGATGTGAATACTGAAAAATTAATACCACACAATCCTCTGATGGTGAGCATCACCAAAAACACATCCACAAAAACAAAATAAAATAAAGCCAAAATCCAAATCCTTATGCAATGATAGCATCAATGAATCATAAAGTGTTGCAACAGAAGTTTAGAGCTGTGGCAGCAGGTAGGATTTCTGCCAAGTCACCCAGCTCTCATAGATAATTCCTCATAAAGCCTCACTGATACAGGCAAGCCAGAAAGTAAAAATAATGTGTTGCCTACGGACAGAAACAAGTTTAAAAATAATTTTAGGATACTTTATATACTAATTTTAATACTTCAAGAACAGGCCTTCAACTTTCAAACTGAGTATTTATTATTCTCTGATAGGATGTTCTATCACATCTTTTGTTACAAATTAAGGTCACAGAAACCCTAGGAGGTTGCTGCTGACATCTAGTGGCATAATTTTTAAAAAGTTAAATGCTTTGAGAGAGACAGAGAGGGGCTTATATACATGGAATATGCAATATTAATTAGATAAATAGACCTCACTGGGTATACTCTCAAGGTCGACTGGACATCCCACATCACAAATTATTATACTCAGCCTAGACCGCATTAACTTCAATGATTTCCCTTGAGACTGGTACCACAAAACTGAAGAAACAAAAACTAACATATCTGCTAAAGCCTCTAAAATTCCCTCAAAGCCATTAGACCTTTACTGTAAACTGCCAGTTCCCGGGGATCCCCAACTATTAATGGCTCCATCCAAACCCACAACAGACCTAAATTTCACCTCAGTGTCCCAAATAACAGTAACCATACTCCAACTTCCACACCTAGCATTTAGGTGCTTTATGATTCTCCCTACAGAGAGTCCTTCATAGAGCTGGGTATGTGCTATTTTAGATTATATTTATATAAACAAGCACGTACATTCTAAATGACCACCAAAATTCTACATACAGATTCAACAATAATCAGACTTAAACATAGATACCAGAGACTACTGTGATGGATTCTAACCATACACATGAATGATATACAGAAGAACATAGAAGAAATTGAAATCTGTGTAAAACATTAGAAGCACGGTGATAACTTCTAACCACACACAAGTGGATTTTGCAGCCTGTGTGCGTGCACATGTGATGTGTGTGTGTGTGTGTCTGTGTGTGTGTGCAGAATAGCACGAAGGGGAGACATTCTAGTTCCGGGAGGCATCTTCACTTTAGCATTTTGAACACAGTAGGTAAACATTTAATTGATAAATGAGTAAATGAATGAGATGGCAGTTCCAGTATGACGTATTTTCCTGTTGACTCCTGTGAAAGCTCTGGAATAGGCAGTGTTCTCACGGGGTGCTGATCTGCTCTTAAGCAAAAGTGACTTTGTTGAGTAGCTCAGGTTGGATTTTTCTCCAATGACATTTGCAAAGTGGCACAAAGCCAAGTGGTGATAGAATTAGGCCATCTCTCCTTGGTGAAAAGAGCATGTTTCTACAGTGGCTTTATAAATTAGTGGGTTTGAATTTAGATTTTACTCTCCTTGAAAATAAGTGACAAAAATAGAGTAGGCGCTCAAGGTACTGCTAATTAATATAAAACATAACCAAAATATAACTCTTATAGTATAAGGCAATCTCTTTTAGGCCTTTAAATTTTCCTTCAATGGAAAAACCCTGGGGATTCAAGAAATACATTTTTTCAAAATGTAACTGCTTTACTCACAAGTAAAAGTGAAAGTGATTGGCAAATATATGGGCCCCTTCACATACAATGATAAAATGTAGTCCCACATATATACACATGTATACACATAAGAGGATACAAAAATATGTATAAATCAATAAGAGTATGATAGATACTGTATCTAATTGACTTTACTGAGTAAAGCAGGCTAAGGGAGAGAAGAAAAGAGGGTTGTAACATGATGAGGGTTCAGAAGGTTAATTTTTAAAGAGAAGTTTTACGGTTATAAGCTCATGCATTAAGGTTATACGCTTTGGAATAGAGGAAACAAAACTATGCTTCTACTCAGTCTACTATAAGCCTAGATTTCAACCTAATGTACATCAAAATGTTTAACTAAATATTTACTGACACATTTGATTTTTTTATAGAAAAGCTAACTACATTTGAGAATAAAATTTAATGTTCTTACACAATAAAAACCAATTCCAGATGTGAAGTTTTCTTATTTGAAAGTCTTTTTCAGGAAATACAAACATAAAAATTGAATGCAATAATGTTACATCTCTTTTGTATATGTGAACTATATATAACACTATAGTTACATAAATATTACTAAATATATTAAAGAACACTTTACATTTTGACCTAATTAAATTTGCTTGTATTTTTGGATTATAACATTAAGAATATTGTGACTATACCAATAACTTCTAGTAATAAGAAACCACATTAAAATTTACTTAACTGTCTTTTCTAAAAGTGTGAAATGTGGACTTTTCAGGTTGCACACAGACAAGTACCTGTTAATTCAACACACTGTGCTCTGGGATCCTTTGCCAGAGTTAATCTTACACAAAATGAATGTGTTCATCATTATTCATTGACAACTACGATAAGCCACATAGTTGTATTTGTGTAAAAATAGCACCTTTATACGTATGTCTTAAACCTCCACTATTTAAACACTGAAATTTAAATGTGCATGTCTCATATGAGATAATAGAGACAAAGCATCAATACATTAGTACTCTCCGTCTCATTAATAAAAATTCTATGAGATGAAAAACATTCCTGCTTAAGTGACCCTAAGGAATAGACCTCCAGAGTGCTGGAGATGAACCCATTTTTCTACACCAGTTCTCCCAGCTCAGTCCATTCCTCCACACTCTGACACTAAGGCAGACGGGTCCTGGATCACAATGACTTCAGGAGTGTTGTCATACCAAAGCACTTGACCTTTAGTGCTGCACAGAACACATTTATATTCATGATGAAAAGAAGCAAATTTTGCTATTCTGGGATCACAGATGCTAAACATAGTGTGAATGAGGAGTTCCCTCCTTACCCCCGGTTTTCCTCTATTATGCTCAATTCAAAATAAGTCTATCTGTATATTACATGTATAAAATATATTCTTAATTAATTGAATGTGTTAGTATGTGAATACCTCTGGGAAAAGAAAACATTCGCATGAATACACTCCGGAGAGTCTGTCCTCTCATTCCTTACTTTCATTCTAAAGCATGGGGCTCCATGACCTGCTGGCTCCTTCTCACACAGTGTGACATACGTTTTCACACTTTCTGAGTGGCACCATCTCCTTATACCTGTCACGTAGTTCACCCTCAACTTATTCCACATATTGTATAGGTGTCCGATCATGTTATGATGTCCTTTGGAAAACACAGAAACCCTCAACTCATTTTATTAACTATTTTAAATAATTTTGGTTTGAATTAACATTTTGGAGTAGATGAAACTTGGATAGAGTGTCCTAATTCAAAAATCTTCTTTAGGAGAGAGAAGCTGTTTTCTCAAAGGGTTTACATATCCTTTGAAGAATTAACTGAATGCAAAAAGTAAGCACAAAGACTTCAATTTATAATATAATGATTCATTTTTGCTAAGCTGCAAATAAAAGTTCAGAAACAAAATGTGTGCTAACATGCATTAAAATTAAAATTCTACTTTTCAGCACTCATATGTTTTGGAGAACTTCAACAATTAGTCAAAAATTAAAGTCAGTTCCAATTAGTATGTAAGGACATATTATATTTCAGTTAGTATCAATGCTTATACATGTATAGCAATATTATAGATATATGCATAGAGAGTACTCAGTAGATGCAACCAGTTCCCTTTACAATTCTGTCTGAAATTTTTCTGTAAAAATACTTTTTGAAAGAGTAGTTTTATTCATAAAATATACATATATTGTGCTTGTGTACTCACACTTTGTTTACATGCATATGTCATTAGAATATTTGCATGAGTTTTTATATTCTTAGGACAACATATGTAAATAAATCACATAGCAATTTGAAAATTTAGCAACTAAATATGCAATCTGTTAAGCATAATCAGGCATGCTATTCAACAACTGTATAATTCAATCTTTCCAGAGAAAATATGTATTTTATATGAGAGTGTCTTTATAAAACTTGAAGTAGTTTTCTAGAAATTTATAACAAAATTTTTTGCATCATCAAACTATAATATATAAAGCCATCTGACTAATGCTTTATTTCCTCATAAAGGAAAAATTCACCCCTTATCACTGAACCATGATGAAGTTCTCATTCTGTTATTTCCTACCACATGGAATATTTTATACCAATAGAAGTTATTTCCAAATAAAGAGAATGCAATCCTCTCATCAAGATACTATTAATGTATTAATATTAATGAAAAAGTACCATCATAAAAATAATCATTACCCACAATGTTTCAAAAGTTGTTACATATTTTAAGATTTTTACTGTTCATTTTATAAATATGATGATCGCCATAGATTCTTCCTTAAGCCTTTCAGATGATTTACATTTTTGATGAATCACTCAATATTGAAAGCCACTACTAAGGGAAGTCAATAGTTTCATGTAGTAAACAGACTAAAATAATAACAATTCAAAAAAAAAGGATTATTACCTTGGTCTGACTTTTCATGAAGAAGAGCAGATCTCTTGCCAGGTAACACCATTTCTTTGGGTTCTGTGGACAAAGAGAAAAGAGCTGAACAAAAGCAAACTTTGTTTTTACTGTTTAAGTGCTTCTACAAAAAGATTCATTAGTAATAAAGGTCAGAGAAGAAAATCATTCAACAAAATATTCAGCTCCATTCAGCAGCTGCCTTGGGAGCCACTTGCTGTAAATGCCAAATAACCTCCCCAAAGGTCCTATCTCCCCTGCAGCTGAGAACCTGGGTGACTTGGGCAGAGACCCAGCCTGACTTCTCAGCTTCCCTTTCTTATCTTATATGGGAATAAAACTTGCACTTCAGCAAGGAAAGTATCGGTTTCCACCATTTCAACAGACAAGATGTAAGCACGTTGCAACAGACTATTGACTTGGAATACAACAAATTGAAATTAAAGTTGCAATTATCAAAACTTACTTTTCTCCCTCTCCTAGTGAGTATGGGCTTTAAAATATTCATGAAGTTTTGGGTCTTTCCACAAAAGTGACAAGATGAGATATTGTGGGATGGCTCTGAAAATAATTGCTGATTACCCTCCTTACGAGAGGCAATTTCAAAGCTTTTTTGTGCTGCACTGAGGAAGAAAGTACTTTGTAGAA
Source organism: Dasyprocta punctata (assembly GCA_004363535.1). Lineage (NCBI taxonomy): Eukaryota > Metazoa > Chordata > Mammalia > Rodentia > Dasyproctidae > Dasyprocta > Dasyprocta punctata. The sequence goes on along the minus strand of RJWM01024219.1, from coordinate 19,605 downwards.
GTCAGAAGTTATGAAAATATATCTCATTGCCTCCCTTAGCATATAACAATCTTGAAGAGTATCCCATAAAAGATTTTATTGCATCATTATCTGAATGTTCAGATTGGAGGATAAGAAATTCAATCTGAGCAATAGCTTTCCAGAAAGGGCCATCACACAGATAGGTGAGAATTTTAAATTCATGCCATAAGAAAGTTATTTGACTGAAAGAATGTTAACAGTTAAAAGTGACACTGATTAATTGATTATAGCAGTCATTGCAAACATAGTCATATGAGTGCAATCACTACAATGCCTTACCCAATGTATGATCTTGGAAAAGTGAATTAAACTCTTCTAAGCCTTTATTTTTCATCTATCACATGGGAAAGATATCTCTTCCTACTTCGTAGAGTCTATAGGGAAACTGAGATAAAACACAAACAACAGACATAGCATGGCACCAAGCTAAGTATTAAATGTCAGCCAATATCAATGCCAACATCACTATTACTATTATTAGCATTATTCTATTTTTTAAAAAATCTCATTGCTCTGTTGAGAATCAATGTTGTAATGAGCAACATAGAAAAAATGATTAAGTCCTATCATACTAGACATTAACTAATTTGCCCATTTATTTATCAGACTCTGATATCAAAGGAAACAAAGCATCATTTTCAGGCTTTAGCAGAGGGAGAAAAGGATTGAAACTATTTTAGGAAGGTTATTAACAAGTTGTCACCTGCTCTACTTCCATATCTCCTCTCGATTTTACTGAGGATTTTTCTTTGAAGAAGCTTTCAAGACACTGCGATACACTTCAAGATTCACTTAATGCAACTGGCCCTGGACTATTCCTGCGCACACTTGATTGCACTTAGAAAACACCTAGCTCCTTCTACAATCCAGGGCCTGTGACACATTTAAGAGGAACTACAATAAACAACAAGATTTAAGAAAAACAGTTTAGTGGAGGAAGCACACCTGGGGACAATTATTTTAGAGTAACTGGTGGAAATACTACCATTAAACAACATAAAATGTGTTAAAGCAGCAGAAATTATGGAAAGAATATTCTGCAGGAAATTAAAGGGGAAAAGTGCCTATTTAAAAAATAATCTTTAAGCTGGGCATGGTGGTTCACAACTGTAATCCCAGCACTTGGGAGGCTGAGGCAGGAGAATTGTTGTGAGTTAGAGACCAAGCTGGGTTACAAAGTGAGCTCAAGGACAGCCTGAACTACATAGTGAGACCTTGCCTCAAAAAGACCAAAATAATAATAATAATAATAATCATCATCATCTTTTTTTAAAAAGCCAGTCAGAATAGTTGAACTATTACACATGGAAGGCAATCAGTCCTGTTGGTGTGAGAAAATTTCACAAAACAGAAGGATTTTGAAAGACTAAGTCTGGATGTTGACTGCCTAAAGGCCCATGTTTAAAGGATTGGTCTCAGGTTAGGATGTCATACCCCTGTAACCCCCCAATTTTAGGAGGCTGAGGCAAGAGGATTACAAGTTTGTGAGTTTGAGCCAACCAAAGGAAATTTAGTAATTTAGCAAGAGTCTGTCTCAAAATTAAAAAGGGTGGGGGGGGGCAAAGGATGTAGCTCAGTGCAAAGGCCCCAAGTTCAATTTCCTGTATCATAGATAGATAGATAGATAGATAGATAGATAGATAGACAGACATAAAACTAGGAAGCCTCCCTAACTACAGTCACACACACAAACCCTAACCCCATTTATAGGCATCAGGTAGACCAAAGTCTGCATAACATCTGTTGCCGGTTAGATTATATGATGTTGAAATACCCTGGTATTTCTGAATGTGATCTCCTTTGCAAATGAAATTATTACTGATGTTGTTAAGATATAAAATAATCTGAGGATTCACTAGAGTGGACCCTTAATCTAACATGACTGATGTCCTTACAAGAGGAGATGAGAAGAAAGATAAACACAGAGAGTGGTACATGAGGATTACAAAGACACCCCTAGAAACAAATGCCATTTACCACAGAGGCAGAAACTAAAAAGAAGCATCTTGAAGACAAAGAGTGGCAAGCTAAACTAATGTCGACAGGCTAAAAGAAAGGTTTTACAGATCCTTCCTGAGAGCGTAATCCTAATACCACCTTGATTTTGGACTTCGAGGCCCTAGAAATCCACCAAAGTGAATCTCTCTTCTTCTAAGCCACTCTTTTCCTGGTGATTTGTTGTAGTAACCATAGGAAACTAATAAAAGATCATTTCAGCCAACAAGAATCAGACATCTGCCGGGCGTGGTGGCGCACGCCTTTAATCCCAGCACTCGGGAGGCTGAGGTAGGCGGAGCGTTGTGAGTTTGAGGCCGGCTTGGGCTACAACGCGAGCGCAAGGCCGGCCTGAGCTACATAGTGCGACCCTGCCTCAAAAAACCAGGGCCGGGAGTTTGGCTCAGTGCCTTAAGCGCCTGCCCTGGCAGGCGCGAGGTTGTGAGTTCAATCCCTGGTGCCGCAAAAAAAAAAAAAAAAAAAAAGAATCAGACATCTACCAGACTTTGATCCCTCAGAGCTTAAAAAACAAAAACTTACACAGTAGTTACTTTAGCCCGCCAGACACAGTCTCAAATTAGAAAGCATCTGGCTACAGATGGACAACACATAGACATTAGAGGTTATGGAAACATGTCTTATTCCTTCCCTGGTCAGTCTCCCCTTTAGAGCTAGAATCTGCTCTAAGTGGAAGACAACAGCCAGTGAAGAGGAACTTGTTGGTCTCGTGGTTCCCCACTTCCTACATTTCCCAAACAGTTAACTTCACATCCTGATGTCTCCAAAACATGAAGTAGGACTTAAAAAAAAAAAAGAAAAGAAAAGAAAAGCAAAGGCGAGGAAAGAGGAGGTAAGTTATGAAGGCAAAGGTTAACTTTCTGATCACTAAGCTGAGGCTCACTCTTTGGGACTTGGGTGTGTGTAAGGCTAGTTCTCTCCTTGTGGACCCATTTTTCCTAGATTCTTTAATGATCTTACCTTCTCCACTCACTGGAAATCTTTCCTCCAGACTGCTGTTGATATGGGCCATACTGTCTCAGTCTGTCACTACATTCATAGCTTCACGTGACACCACGAGCATCTGTCTACTGACCAGCTCGCCTGCTGGACAGTCATAATGGAAGGAACTAAGCAACCTTTGCCACCCCTCCCCCAACACACTCAGGGCACACATCTCTTCCAGAGTAAACTCTCTAATACTCTCTAGAAGAGTAGGATCATTTCAATTCGGCACCTTTGCATTGATGTGTATTAAACTGCCCATGAGCTCCTCGCTTGTCATTTATGGGTATTTCTAGCACATTCAGCTAATCCTAAATGAATCTATCTGTAATCCTCAGCGTTCCCAATCTTTTGAGATTAGGAGCATAAGAGTTACCAAGCCTCCTCTTTGTGTCAGGAAATTTCCACAACGTGATCTAGTTCATATATCGTGTTAGTATCTGATATCTATTGCTTTACAGGGTCAAAATTTAATGATCTTACAACCTGTGATACTAATTTTTCATAATCTGTATTTCAATAGACCTATTGGATAAGCAATTAAACATTATGCCTATGGGATATATAGGGTTTAATAAAAAATTATGGTGAGCTTTTAAATTTTTAATAAATTTATTAAAGTAAAAGACACATTGCTATTAATCCCACTCAAAATATTCCCCTTTATTTAAAATACACTTATCCCATTATTCTTATCACTTTCTGAAGCATTTCTGGAAGTCCTCTTTCATAAGTGTCTTTAGTTGTGCTGCTGCGGCTGTTTCCATACCTAAGTCTACTCAAAACATTTACCTTTTGTGGTGATGTTGACTTTGAGAAACAGCCAAAAGTCACACAGTAGCAGATCTGGTGAATAAGGTAGGTAAGGATACATCATAACGGTGCTTATGTCAGAAAAATTGATTTAAATATTTGATCAGTGGGAAGTGATCATAAAATATGCTAAAGGTTTAAAAATATATATTATATATACATATATATTTTTTTCCCAAATAACCATGAATTTTACATTGCTATTCAGAACTATCTCTACTGCTCAGTCAAGCACAGTACCTGATGGCTACCACATTTTTCAACCTTGAATCCATTCTCTGTCTATTTCTTTTGGTTGTGGTTTAATTCTTACATTATAGCATCTCATAAATTTTATCACCCTGTCAAAGCTTTAAAGCAAACTTCTCTACAAAATGACCTCCATGTATTTTGGACTCTGTTGATCTTATTGTTCTCTGAGCTTGTTCAGCAATTAGAGTCAATAAACCTGTAATTTACTTTATTTTCTTGGGTTGTCTTGTGTTGTCATGTCTCTCCAACTATATTTCAAGTTCCACAAGGACGGTTGTATCATGTGCCTCTCGTATATCTCTTACTATGTTTCATTATATGATCAGCACACAGGGAGAAAGTCCCCAGTAAGTGCATGCCCAGTTGTTATCTCCTACATATCTAATAATGAAATACGACAGAACTATCTCATGCAATATAAATATCTTCCTATGTGCTATGATAAAAATGTGAATGTATTCTTTTTTGTTGCCATATCAATTTTTAAAACATTTAGACAAATTAATAGAAAAGAGGAAGAAAACCAAGGAATATGAGAGAGGTGATAGAAAATCATATAGCAGGGATACTACTACTCTGATATATAAACAAACAGTGTAGCTAGGGTGGATGGAAGGTGGCACAGAGGCAGTAGTCAGTCCTGAGAGGCACACTTTGTGCGGCATTACTGATCAAAAGGAAAACTATAACAATCATCATTCTTTTGAACCATATTTTATGTTGAACCAAGCTTTCCCCCATGTGCCTCTGAATGCAGCAGACTCTCTAGTCACATGCCTGCTTAGACATGAGTGGTTGACTTTCATACCCACCACAAGCTGCACAAACTCAAGGTACGCCCCACTAAATGCCATGTCCTTGCATTTCTGTAGTTGTCCTCACCTTTGCTCCACAGATATCATTTGGCTGAAGGAAGATTAGAACTGGTACAAGATAAATGAACTAAGAAAAAAAGCAGTCTAGATTTTTATATCTGTGAAGAATTCTGGGTCCACAAAACAATCAGTCTTGAATATCAGGCATTCTTTAGAGAAAAAAAAAAACAATTTCAAATTAAGAGTAAGTTTCCAGTAAGACACTGGAAGTCAAAAATCTACAAAACATTATTTAGAGAAAACAAAGCAGATAAATAAATGAGAGAGATATGTAAGGTTCAGAGATTAGAAGTCTCAGTTTTATAATTATTTTAATTTTCCTCAGATTGGTCCAGGTATTGACTGTGATCTCAAGCAAAAACCCAGTAATTTCTTTTTAAGTTTTTTAAATAAAAATTAACAAACTAACATGTACAAAGAGATGCACAGGACCAAGATTAGTCAAGGTGATATTAATAAAAACAAAACTAGAGGTGTTAAATTACCAAACATCATTAAGACAGTGAGTATTTGGTGCAAAGCAGATGAGATGGAACCAAATATGCAGAATCTAGAAACAAAAACCACACAATTTAAACAGTAAATTAGAGTGAGTTTGACAACACAGACCTCAGGGGGAAGGTCAATATCTTCACCAAAGGATGCAAAATAAATTATATATCCACTTGGGGATAAGCATAAAAATGTCAGCTTCAGAGAACTGTATATCTAAATGTGGGAAATAAGACAATAGAGTCTTAGAAGAAAATGTCTTTCCATTGGAGTAGACAAAGATTTTTTAAACAGCATTTAAGTGGGAACCATTGAGGGAAAAACATGGTAAGTTTGATGGCATTTAAATTAAAGTCTTCTATTTCTCAAAAGACACCAAGTATAGAAAATGAAAGAGTAAGCCACAGAATGCATGAAACCTGCAGTGTATATTCCAGGCAATAACTCGCATTCAAAATATATGAAAATAAACTTGCAAATCAGTACAGAAAACATAACTCAGTACAAAAATGAGCATAGGACATAAGTAGACATTTTTAAAAAGAGGGCATTCAAGTTTACAATGAACATGTCAAAAGTTTCTCAACTTTGTTAGTCATTTGGAATGCAAGTTAAAATCATAATGAGATGTCACTGGGCTAGACAAATGTGACTGATTTAAAAAATAAGCCCGATAACACCAACAGTTAACAAGGTATGATGCTATAGTACTGGTATATCCTGTTGGCTGCAGTGAAAGCTGGTATAAATATTTGAAAAATAGTTTGATAGTGTCTGTTAAAAGTAAACATGTATACACCAAAAGACTGAGCAATTCTAGTCTTACAGTTATGGTGGTACCTTTGTTCATGAACTTTCCACAATTCTGGTCACAAACCAAATTGGACAAGTATCAAATCAAATTCAGTGGTCAGTTTCAATGTTCATCTTACAGGGAAATTTGATTTGGTTTGTGAATAGAATCATGGGAAGAATTAAGTTCATAAGCAGAGATACCACTGTATAGCCATGATAAATGCTATGCACGATCATAGTTGTACTATTAACAATTGGAATGAACCCAACTATCCAACAGTAGAAATGACTAATAGATAGATTCACATAGTGAAGTTCTAAACATTAATGAGAATGAACAAGGCCCAACTACAAAAATATCATGAATAAGCATCAAAAATAATGTTAAACGAAAGAAAACATAGGCTAAATATCTATACTGTGTATCATTTTCCTTCTTTTTTTTTTTTAACCAGGAATCAAACTCAGGACCTTGTGCTTGCCAGGCAGATGCTTATGCCACTGAGCTATATCCCCAGCCCCAATACCATTTTCTTATGGGATGGATTGTTCAGACAGTGAAACTCTAACCTCCAATGTGATTATATTTGGAGACAGGACCTCTGTTATGGTTTAGATTTGGTGTGTTCCCCAAAATCTCACGAATGCGTTAAATATGCTGTTAGATGATGGAATTCAGTCAGAAGAGGGAAAGAGGCCATAGCTAGGTGCATGATCTAGAAGGGTATCTCTGTCTCCCTGTTTCTTTCTCTCACCTTCTGCTTCCTGATCACCATAACCTGAGCAGCCTTCCTACACTGTACCCTTTCATCAAGCCATTCTTGCTTTAGAGCCAGCTGTGGACTTAATTCTTTATCACCTGAGAGCCAAAATAAACTTTTTCAAGTTGTACATGCCAGGTATTGAGTCTCAACACTAAAGAAAGTGATGCAGACAGACTCTAAGGAGGAAATTAAGGCTAATGGACTCATCTGTGTAGTATTCTCACCCAAAGGACTAATGTCCTTATAAGAATAAAGTGAGGTGTTGGCTGCAAGGACAGTTCTCAGGAGAACCCTGCTGGTACCTTGATCCTGGACTTCCAGCCTCTGAGATCATGAGAAAATAAACTCAGATTGTGTAACCTATTATATTTGATCACAGCAGCCCTAGGGAACGATCACCAATTTATGACACCTCAATTTACAATTTTCCAATTTTATGATGACATGAAAACAATGCATGTTTAGTAAAAAAATAATATTTTCATATTTTGAGTTTAGAATGTTGATCTTTTCCTGAGATGGCGATATGTGGTGCTATACTCTCTAGTGACACTGGGCAGTAGCAGCAAACGAGGGCTTTCAGCCACATGATCACGAAAGAAAACAGTAGTCTGTGGCATACTAGGTTGATAAGATAAGATGTTCAACACACTGGGGGCATTAGGTTCCCTAACAACCTTTGATATTTTCAATTTACAATAGGTTGATCAGCACGGAATCACATGGTCAGCTGAGAAGCATCTGTGCACATTAACGTGAAACGCAGAGGAAAGATTCTTGTGAGGCATACAGTGACCAGAGAGACTTGAGAATCTCTGGGGTACTTTAATTGTTCTCTTCCTTGAGCTGGCTGTTGGATTTTCAGATGTACTCATTGCAAAAAAAAAAAAAAATGCTAAAGGGTAATTTAGGATTTGCCTTCTTTCTATGTGTATGCTATTTATACTTCAGAAAATACTTGAAGTCATATTGGGAACCTCAACACATCTGTCTATAGCCCTTGAAAAAAAAGGGAAGAAATTGATTTATTAAATAGAACAATATATTTCAATCTACAAATGATCTTCATTAGCACTTACAGGTTCATCTATAGCCTTTGCAGTGATGTTTCAAAGACAGAATATTAGCCTTTTCCTGGAATACAAACTACTTTCTATGATTTTGACTTGAAAAAATTGATCCTCAAATTGCTCATTCATTGTTTTTTATGCATAAAGTTAGCAAAGAATAAATGGCAATTCAATTTCAAAAAGCTATTCATCTAATAGGTACTTAACAATATATTCTTCAAAACATTTAAATTTATACAACTTTAGCTAGGAAAAACTCATAATCAGATTGTTTGTGCTATGCTTTCCTTCTAAAATTAACTCTTTTTGCAAATACTAAACATGTTACCAAATGGATTCTTGTATGACTTTTCTTTGCTTATTAGTTTATGAAAAAATGTATTCCAGAAAAGAAAAGCACAAAACAAAATATTAAGATTGTAGACCTTTAGAAATCTCTGCATTTAAACTTTGGAAAAAATATAAACATAAAAAATAAATAAAACAAACATCTTACTTGTCTCTGTAAGCAATAAAATATAAAAATCCTTTACTTCTCTGAGTCATAATTAATATTAATAATGAAAGATTGCAGAGGTAATGATCAATGTCCAGGCATTTTTAAATTTATGTTTAAATCCATGCCAGAGAAAGGCAGAAATAAAATAACAATAAATGCAAATCCAGGATGTAAGGCATATGAGCAGCTCACCACTAGACACAATTAATATCTAATCATACATTTTATTTTTTTAATAATCAGAACTTTACTTAGCTGACTTGAACATTCTTCTCTAATGTTATAATGTGGTCTTACAGTATTCTCAGATTTATTCCAAGATTTTGATGAATACCCAAATCTTTCAGTGTTCAAATTCCTTATATAAAATGACATAGTGTTTGTATATAACCCATTCGCATCTTCCTGTATATCTTAAATCATCTTGATTGCTTTATAACACCTTATACAATATAAATGCTATTTGAATCAGTAGTAGTTACACTGTACTACTACTACTGAATGATAAGGAAAAGTCTGTACATTTTTAGTACAGATGCAATTTTTTCCAAATGTTTTCCATCTGCAGTTGGTTGAATCTGAAGATGCTGAACCCAAAGATATAAAGAGAGAGCTGACTGTACTCTGATTTCACTGATAATTCCATTCCCTCCATCATTATTCTTTACTCTGTTGTTTTTCAAATAAATAACCAATCTTTTTCATTCCTTAGCAACAACATGAACTCAAAGCTTCTGCGTTTGCAAATTTTTTTATAATCTTAGTCTGAATTAGTTTAAAAGTAACTGCTTGTTATTATTGTGATAATAAAAATAAACATTTAGTTCTGTCAAATACAAGCTAAACATTGCTCTAAATTGCTCTCTTGCTCATTTATACTTACAACAACCTTCCTGGCAGGCACATTTTATGATGAAGAAACTGAAGCACAGTTTGGTTACAGTAATTTGCCTGAACCACAGAGGTAGTGAGAAAAAATAGGACATGTAGCCAGGTAGCTGTCACTAATCCTATGCCTTCGAATCCTCTGCTGAGCTAATGCACCTATGTTTGTTCCGTGTGTATAACTGTTTCTATGGAACATATTCTGTCTTATGTCTCATTATTGAAATATATTACCTGTTACTATGAAGTCTCCCATTTTAAATGTGCAATCTCAAAGCAGCTTTCTAGTCTGTGTTATCTTTGCTATTTTCTGTATTTTTCATGCACCTATTAAAATCGTAAACATACTATATCTTGAATTTTAGAGTAGATACTATCTCCTGAGAGTTTAAAACAATTTATACACATCATTATGCTTACACCAAAGCACACATACACATCTGGGTCTATTTTTGAACTGCGTTTTATGTGTTTGGTTATGTATTTGCTTACCATCCATGTCACACTGCAGCCAGGCATTGTGTGTCAACCCACTGTACTCAAAAGGTGGCCCCTAAGCCACAGTATCCCTGTCACCTGGGGGCTCATTAGAAATACATAATTCCAGGCTCTAATGCAGACCAACTGGGTCAAAGTTTGCATTTTCCAAGAACCCCAGATGATCTGAAGCCACATTAAAATTTAAGAAAGCTGCTTTATATAATATATCCCTCTAAACTGAGAGCTTTCTTAATCCTTCTTTCAACTAATTTATTTCCCTAGGTGAAAGATACTCATCAATTTTACCACTAAGTGTTGTACTCTATTAAAATTATGATTGAGTGTTTCACTCTCCCTATCAGCTCTCCTGCCGGAAGTATTAATGAATTTTACTGGATTAATTACTAAGGAATAGAAAAGTTTCTCTGTCTGAAAAGCTAGCTGCTTACAAAGTGCTATAATATCCACATGTGACAACATACGCCATCAACTGAAAAAGAGCTAAAACTGACAGGTTTGAGCTCTAATGTGTCAATGTCTGACCTTGTGAATGTCTAGAAGGGTTCCTAAGTTAAAAGATCAACAGTGGACAAGTTACTATTTTCTCAGAATCTTGGGTGATTTTATGCTGTGTCACAGCACAATGTTGATCTCAGTTCCTTTGTGAATTCTCAGGTTTCTTTAGCTCTTGGGTATTCACTTATATGCTGCCCAAGGGCTCTCCTGCTTTTTGTATAAGTGGACCTGAAGAAGTTTTCGAAAAATAACTTAGCAGTGATATACGATACTTGCTTCTGGCTAAAACAACTACTATCAACAATAACTCAAATGTAACAACTACATTAGAACTCCAAACAAAGAAATACATTGAAAATTATCAAGATAAATTTCAGTAATAGGAAACTAATGCAAAGACTAGCAACTTTATTTCCATTTTTAAAACAAGACAAACTTCTGCGTCAATAAGCACTTGATACTGTTTAAAATAAAATACCACTATATAACTCTTGAATTTAAAATTAAGTACCACTATGCAAATCTTGGGGGGGGGAAAGTATGAAATTTTCAAAATCATTTTACCTCTCTGTGTTGAATAATTTTTCAACATAAGACCTAGTTAGGATAGTAGCATTAATTCACATCAGCTTATAGTGTAATTCTTTTAAGGAAAGTAATTTTTTTAAATTTTGCTACTAGTAAAACAAATGTATACACTGGATGTTGGTGATAATAAGGACTTAGTTTTAATTCAGTCAGATGAGATAACCATATTATGGTTGTAAAAGATAAATTTCTTTATCTTTTAGAGATGAATACTAAAATAAATTGAGCTGAAATTTCAAAAAAATTGCCAATATAATGCACTAGTGCACACCTCTACCACTAGAAAGAAAATCATCACAAACAGAAACAGATAGGAAGAAGGATATTAGAAATTTAGAAAAGACATCAAAAATAGAGAACTTTTAGGGGCAAGTCAGGAAGCTTCAATAAATTAGTCTATTTGACTAAAATGAAAAAAGAAAAAAGAATTTTAAATACATTATCACTGAAATAGCACATTATGTTTAAGAAAGGCTATGACACCTTTTATTGATCCTTGCTCAAACTAGTCATATGGTAATTTTTTATGTAATATTATTCTTAATTTTATAGTACCTATTAAAAGATACATGAAGGGGCCGGGAGTTTGGCTCAATGGCTTAAGTGCCTGTCTGGCAAGTGCAAAGTTGTGAGTTCGATCCCCGGAGCCACAAAAAAATAAAAACAATAAAAAAATAAATGATACATGAAGAATGCTTTCTCCAGTTTCATAACATTTCTGGCTTAGACCAAAGAGGACAGTTCTATCAGTTGGTAGTCTCTGTGCATAGTTCATTAAGAGAAGTATAAAATATAGTAAGCAATTTTGGATGTGCAAAATAACTAACAATAAAAAATAGGCTAAACTAATTATTACTCTTTACCTGTGTTTTTCTAGAAACAACAACAACAAATACAAAAACTGGAATAAAGGACACAAACATAAGTAATTAAGAAGCAAGATAAACAATCTGAAAATTTAAATTATAGTTGAATATCACCATATTCCACTAACAAAGAACAACCAAAAACACAAAAAGAGGGGATACAGATAGAACTATACTACATGGTACTCAACAAGTGGATTTATGCTTCTGGAAACACAATAACTAATAATTCTAAAATGTCTACCTGCTTCAAAACATTTAGAAATACTTAATAAAATAAGTAAACATACTTTAAAATGTACTATTAAGCTTACTAAAAGTAAGAATGATCCCTCTGGAAAAAATGAAGGAACAGTTAAAGCAATAGTAGCATGCAAGTGACAAAGTGTAGAGTGCCCTGGTGGTACTAATACTAGGATATTAGAGATTTGGTTTTTAATAGCCTCATAGGAAATAGTAGGCAAAACTTTATGCTTCCCAAACAAAGAAAAGAGTTGGAATTCAGAATACCCAAAAGTCCAAAATGGTGGGGGTTTTTGAAAAAAAAAAAAAAAAAAAAAAAACGGTTTCCAACAGGGATAAGTAACAAAGGGGAAATTACCTGTGACATCCCTGGATTTGCGTAGAGGGAAAGAAAATCTAAAAATGCATAAACCATATTCCTTTCCCAAATAGCTTTTGGGTTTATCTTTATACCAATTGTTAAGCTTTGAAAGTCTTTGTTGTAGTCAGGGATTACATGGAGAACAACCACATACAGGACACAGAGTTTGTAATACTGTTTATAATAGTCACCCAAAGTTAAACACAAGAAAGTGCAGGAAAACCTGTCCACAACACTAAGACCCAGGATATTTAGCCGAGGGCCGGGATCCCACAGCAATGTCATGCAAGACTCCAGCTAGAGACCCAAATGCATGACAATGCCTCCCACAAATCCAACTGGAAATCTAAGAGTCCACAATGAGGACTCACACCAGTCTATTTACCGTTCTGTGCTGGGAAGGCCAAAGGTCAGTGGTGGAACTAGGAAGTCTATGCCAGTGGGGTGAAGGAGCTGTGCAGTGGGTTGAGGGTTCTACATGGGAGCCGAGAAGTCACGCTCAAAAGAAGAAGCGGGGCTGCCCTGAAGAGCACCACAGCCATCCCCAATGGCAATGAGGTCCGCGCTCCTCCTCCGATGAGAACAGTTGAGCACAGGTCAGGAAGCCCAGCGTGACAAGCTTCTCCAGCACAGAGCCTGCCCTCAGGAGCCAGGAAGCGATGCACAATGTGAGGAGCAGAGCTCCCGCAACGTGAACCACAGCCACTCTCATTGATGAGGTCCCGAGCTCCTCCAACGATAATGGCCGAATTCATATTGGGGAAGCCAGCATGACACGCATCTCCGGGAGAACCAGCGGCTCAAACAGTAACTCTTCAAAGAACCCACAACACCTGGCTCTTCTTCTCCACATCTCTATTTATGCTGGCAACTTTCTTCAGGTGGAGCATCTTTACTCAACACCAACTGAATTAATTCAGCTGGTGCTAAGTTGACCACCAGTTTGTAATCCATAACAGTCTTCAATAGAAAAATTAACTTTAAAAGAAAATTAATTCCTCTCAAGAAGAATATAACCTCAGAGCTCTCCGGATTCCCAAATATTAAATAAAGCAAAACTGAGCTCATAATCCAAAATTACACAACCTACAAGAAGACTTTCATAAAAGAGAGTTCAAAAAAATCAAGAACCAGTTGAATTACATTGGCAAGGAATCCAGATTTTGAATGTCACATATAAAACATCAAACTGTAACCAGAAAGAAAGCTGAGCTCCCACCTTGAGCCAGCAAGTGCATGGGCTGGGGAGAGAGGAACAGCTCCACCCCCACCTCCACACCCGGGAGCAATCATCTGATTCCGAGGAACTGTATGTTTGAATGACTTTGCAAGCCTAAAGTTGGTAGTCTGAGCAACTATTTAGAGGACAATAATAAGCAACAGAGTAACTACTGTAGATTTTCTACTACCTTATCACTGTTTCAATCCGTTTTATTGTTCTGTTGTATTCCCTGTAAAATTATATTTAAAAAACAAATAAAAATAAAACATAAAATGAATAGTTTTAAAATTGCCAAGAGGTGACTAAAAGCATGAGAAAGGAATGATGGGATATAAAAACCAATTAGAATTCTAAAAGACTAAAAGTAACTTCTGGGAATTAGAAAAATACATATTAAAAATAAAATTACTAGCAATAAAATAGCAATCTCAAATGAAATTGCAATATATACATCGATTGAGGAGAAATTATACACAACTTCAGCGAGTTAACAAACTGCAAGATATACTTCAATAATTATGTAAAATATCAAAGAGAAACAGCAATGAATCACATGTAAGACAGAGGACAGAATCCAAAGTTCTAACAAATAACCAATACAAGTCTCTAATGAAAAGGTAAGAGAAAATGGAGAGGCCAAGGCCAGGATTTAAGGAATACAAGAGAGACAACTAGGTCCAACAATTTTAGGAAGCATTTAATCTTAAATTTTGCCACTGATATAAAACAATACCCAAAAAGACAGCGGCTAAACATTTTCCATAATTGAAACTTGAAGTCCAAAAATATGTTTTCCAGACAACATAAATAAGAAATTTGCACCTAGATGCACAAGTAAAACTGCATACTGCCTCATACAAAGAGATCCTAAAAGTACCCAGGAATTCCAGAATGATTTTTGGTAGTCTGATCACATTCCTGTTCCCAGGGCATTCACCCTTCTTTCGATTGTTGTTTTCAGCTCAATGGAAATGTCCCAGAAGTTCCATTCTTCCTCTGGGGACAGCCCATAGCCTGAGCATGATTTATAAAAGGTCCCCTTGCACTGATGGGATATTTCTGTGGAACCCTCAAGTTGTAGAGTATCTTGTGGGATAAAACTAGTCTTCCACTATCACATCTTTGGCTTCCTGCTTTTTCTATCCTATTTTGTTTGTTTAATTTCTTTTTTTATGATTTCAGCTAACAAAATTGAGCAGCCTCTTATTGCGTGTGACTCTAGGAACTGCAAACTAAGACAATATCAACAAGGAAATCACAAAAAGAATAGCAACACATTCACAGAACAAAAATGGATGCCAGAAGACTATAGAATAACAGATCAGGAACAGATAAAATAACTATCACTTGCTTCAGTCCCAAACTATGTTTTCAGGATGAGAAGCAAATATATAGTTGTATGTATCAAAACACAATTTACCACCACAGATCTACGCCTAAGAAAATTTTAAAGGATGAATTTGAAGCAGAAAGAAAATAATTCCAGATAAGAAGGATGCAATAGAAGAAGGGCTAAGACAAACAAAAAATAACAATAGTTATCATTAAAAAATTAATAATAACATTTAATTAAATGAATAACAAAACAAAGTAGAACCTAATTTTCATGCCAAAAAAGGGAGGTGGTTGACTTTAGGTTGTTAAGGTAGATTAAGATTAGGTTGTTGAGGAGACAACAGAGATGAATTAACTCTAACTTGTAAGTATTCAAACAAACGTTTAAGGTTAATTTCTAAAAAGAAAAATTATATATATATATATATAAATGTTAATATATACATGTTAAATATATTAAATATATTAATTTTTTATTTTAAAAAAGCAAAACAGAAAAAAAGATAGAATACAGAATTTCAAAAAAAAAACAGTAAGAAATCAATACTAGTCAATATATTACATATTGTTATCTTAGAAATAGTTGCTCAAGTTATAAGATCGAGGCATAAAAAATGTTCAGACAATCAATGACAACACAACTATTCTTTCTGATGAACTAACAGAGAATTAGTAGTATAGTTATTTATCTTGCATATTTATACATATATACAGTTATACGTGTATATCTACAAACATATAATCTTTTCCTTTCTTCCATTTCTTCTTTCCCCATCCCAGCTGTTCTTTAATTTTGAGCACTTTCTTTTCCTTTCCTTATTACAATATCTATGCATATCCAAATATATTAATTTCAAAGAAGCACAGAGAAAAGAAAACCTCAATCATAAAGAAAGGATGAGGAATGTCTATTTCTGGCTACAATGGAATAACTAGTTCTGGATTAGTCCGCTACAGATAAACAACCAGAAAGTTGAACAGCATACAGAAGGGGGATCTTCAAAGGCATTTTACGTGCAGCACAAAGCTGAACTTCGTAAGTGAAGTGAAAGCCCCACAAGTGCCCAGATCTCGCTTTAGAGATAATTTCTCAACCGCAAAACAAACTGGGGTTCAAGCAAAGCCCAGGGGCATGCTGTGATGATAAGGCTGAGACTAAGGTACAAGCGAAACAAGCTGAAGGGAATAATCAAGCCAAGGAACCGCAAAGTTATTCAGAAAGGAAATTTCTAATGTCTAAGTAGTACTTCCTGTGAGTTCTTGGTGGAAGACTGGGTTATACATGTGCACAGCAAGAATACATGAGGCTTTTTAGGTAGTTGCATTAAGGATGCACCATAGACATTAGAGGTCAAGCAGTTACCATCAATACTGGGGTCTGTGCCAGCCAGAGAGGAGCTGCCTCCCTAACACATCCTGCTGCCACGGGCAGCCACCTGAGAACCCAGCTGTGTCAGGAGTCATGCTGAGCAGAGGCGGTGTGATAAAATAAGGTATAGTCTACATCTTCTTACAAATCATTTTTGGTCCAAAGATCTTTATTTTTCACCATAATATATATTTGTTAGTACATACTTGTGATACGTAATGCATACATTCATTTTGATAAGGTCTGCAGGACAGGCAGACTTCAGAACCTGAGTCGAACCAAGTTACAGTTGCTCTCAGCACACAGGAGGTTTTCCAAAGATTCTGCCTAATAAAATGTAAACCCTAAAAAATACACCTTCTGAGTAATAGTCAGGAACTTTTTAGCAGTGCCTAGTATGTAACTCTTACCAGATATGAAAGAACAAAATCTGACACATAGTAAAGAAAGAGCCATCAAAAGAGACTGACCCATAGATAGCACAGGTCTTGCATTTAGCAGATAACTTTAAGTCAGGTACTAAAATATATTCAGGAAAGTAATGAAAATGAGTTCAGAGAATTGAAAGAAAATACAGTCTTAATGAAAGAACAGAGAGCCTTGGAAGGGAAATAAAAGCTCTTTAAAACAGTAAACAGAGCCAGGCATGCTGGCACACACTTTGAATCCCAGCACTCAGGAGGCTGAGACAGGAGGATCATTGTGAGTCTGAGATCAGGCTGGGCTACAAAGTGAATTCAAGGCCAGCCTGAACTGCATAGTGAGACCCTGTCTCAAAAAAATAGGGTCAGGGATTTAACTCAGTAGCATAAGCACCTGCCTGGCAGGCACGAGGTTGTGAGTTCAATCCCTGGTACCAAAAGAAAAATAAATAAATAAAACAGTAAACAGAAACTCTAAAATTGAAAAGAAAGGTAAATAAAATATAAAACTCCACAGCAAATCATAAATGGCAGTAACAGAGTGAAGCTGAGAGCAACAGAAATCTGGTAATCTGGTAACAGAGGCAGAAAATGATTGAAGAGGAATGATAAAATCACATCAGTGTTCTGTGACATGGTATTGATTTGGTGTCCATAATAATAGTCTCCAAGAGAAAACCAAATTCATTGTAAAGTATTTTAAAGGAATACTAAAGCCATGTGTGGTGGAACATGCTTGTGTCCCCAACATGCTAGGAGACTGAGGCAGTGGATCACTAGTTTGAGCCCAGCTTGGGCAACTCAGTGACTTAGCAAGACTATGTCTCAAAAAAAAATTTAAAATGGACTGAGGATATATCTAAGTGCAAAGGCCCTGGATTCACTCCCAGTATGACAATGATAATACTAAATAGCTAGAATATACTCACTTCTATGGGAAAAATCAATTAACAGACTCGAGAACCTGAGAAAAGTTCAAAAATGATAAAATCAAAGGAAACTATACCAAAGCACATCATAGTAATCTTCTGGTACCAAAACAAAATAAATGTGTACACACACACACACACACACACACACACATCTACAAGCATACATATACACACATACACAGATAAAAAGAAATACTACTATTACATCGGAGAAAAACAAGTTTTAAAAATCACTGACTTCCCAATAAGGTAATTTAGCTACCAAAGGAACATCCTAAAAATGCTGAAATAAAAACATTTCAGAATTTTATGTTTAACAAAATTATCCTTCCAAAGTAAAGCAAAATAGGTTCTTTCTCATAAACAAAAAGTGAGAAATTATAGTAACTATAAAGAACACTCCAGAAGGTTCTCCAGAAAGTATTCTGGAGAAGGTTTCGCTGTCCCAGGAGGTGACAGTTCCATGCAAGTCACTGCCCCTGAAGACCTTCCAGAGGGACACAGTGTGGAGGCAGAGGACAGTAATAATGATGATACCATCCCTGTGAAGGCCCTGGCTAATATGTGTGTTTCTGTCATAGTTTTATTAAAAAAAATTGAAGACTAAGATGGATTAATAATTTAAATAAAGAAGCTTCTAGAATAAGAGTATAAAATGTTTTTACGCAGTTGTACAATGTGTTTATGGCTTCATTTAAATATTACTACAAAGATTCTAAAACTTGTAAAATATTAAAAAGTTTATAAACTAAAAAGTAAAACCATTATAGTAAGCTAGCACCAATTTATTGAAGAAGGGGGAAGTGTCAACAGAGTTCACATAGGGTACATGCACGGGCTTTACGAAGTCTCCAACAGTGTAGTTGTGAGAGGACTTCACACTCTTTCCCTCCTTGACTCACTCAGAGAGACTTCTAGTCCTGCAAGCTCCATCCATGGTGAATGTCTTCTGTGGGTGTGAAATTTTTATCTTTATACTGTATGCTTACGATACCTTTTCTGTGCTCAAATAGGCCTAGATACACAAATACCAATGATTGTGCTGTGACTGCCTGCAGCACTCACCGCCATAACATGCTCCATGGATCTTTAACCTTTGTACAATAGACTACACCATTTGGCCTGTGTGTGTAGGAGGCCACATCAAATAGGTTTGGGCAAACACACTCTCTGATGTTCACATGATGATGAAATCACCTAACAGCACTCCTCAGAATGCGTACCTGACTTAAGTGATAAGCAAGTATCCACTGAAAATAGCTTGATCTTCATTTATAAATTGCCTGGGGCTGCTTTTGTGCCACAAAGGTACAGTTCAGTAGTTGTGACAAAAACTGAATGGTTTTCAAAGTTTAAAATATTTACTCTCTGGCCCTTTATTGGAAAACTGTATCAATCCTTAGACTAAATACTCCAATCGAATAGCAGATCTTATGAGAATTAAGAAGTTAGATCTAACTAGGTATGTACTGCCTACAAAGCAGTCAATATAAATGTGAAAAGACAAATATGTTAAAAGGATGAAAAAGAATGTAGACTGTAAGCAGGAACCATAGGAAAACCTGTGTGCTTACATTAACATAACGCAAATAGACCAAGCCAAAATGTATGTCAAGATATGAAGCTGGCGCACGCCTTTAATCCCAGCACTCGGGAGGCTGAGGTAGGTGGAGCGTTGTGGGTTCGAGGCCGGCTTGGGCTACAACGCGAGCGCAAGGCCGGCCTGAGCTACATAGTGCGACCCTGCCTCAAAAAAACCAGGGCCGGGAGTTTGGCTCAGTGCCTTAAGCGCCTGCCCTGGCAGGCGC
>RJWM01024218.1:0-31008 GCA_004363535.1 Dasyprocta punctata | reverse complement strand
CAATTTGAATGCTACTCATGAAATAATTGACTCTTGAAATGAAATTGGTGACAGAATAAGCAAGTAAGTACCTTACAAAAGCTCTGAGAGATGTGTTTGCCATTGTGAAAGGTTGAACACAAATGTGATTGCTGTGGGCAACAAAGAATAAAACTAACTGGGACTCCTCTAAATAACAATGTGACGTGCAACAAGCGTTTACTGGATGATTATAACAGATTATTCTTGTAAAAATCAGTGATGACACCTCTAACAAATCATCCTAGAATCTCTAAGTGAATCCATAGGGAAGGAAGATAGTGAGCCCAAATTATTAGTATGCTCACAGCAGATGGTAAAACAGAAACAAGATTCCTAACATATTTTTAACTCTAGGTCTAATTGTCAGGAGCAACTGCACAGAGAAACAAAAAATGAAGTCATACTCAGAAATTGTTTCTGCATTTGTTTTTTTAAAAACATTCATACCAGATACCTAAATTCCCAGCACACAGGAGGCTGAGTCAGGTAATTCGCTGAGCCTTCAAAGCTAGTCAGGACTAATCAATGAGTTTTATGTTTTTCTTGAGCATTACTAGTAGACCTGGGATCAAGAAAAAACAATACTAGAGATACTGGGAAAATAACTCTAACTGAAGCAAGAGAAAGAATAAAATCTACATCATGACTGAGTTACTAAGGAAACATGAATAAATTTTTAAACAATTGTGGTTATTTTCTTCATCAACCTTCCAATTTTTGATTTTTCTACATATGAAAGGAAAAGTGCATGTTTGAAATATGAGACGAGTGATGTTGGTTTTAGCAGATTGCGTGCTGGGATTGAAGTGAATTTGATTCAACAGCAGCTCAAGAAATAATATCACAGGTCAAACATTGCAGAAAGCATTGCCTCATCAAAATTGTTACGCTTTTCAGAAAAAAAGGGCTAGATAAGTCTCTCTTTCATTTAGCCATCAAGCATTAATTTCATATCTTCCAGCTACCATTTTTGTGACCTCAGAAAAACTACACAATTTATCTTAGCTTTGTTTATTCTTCAATGCCATCTCATGAGTGAGCTAAATGACATATTTTTCATTCAGTGCTTGCTCTGTATTTTATCATGAAATATAAAGGAATAGGAAAATTCCTGGGTGATAATAATGGTGTCATTTGAAATTTCAGGATGATGTTGGAACTCTTCCATGTCACAGGGGAGAAGTGATGAGAAGGTTTCTCCCAGTGCTGCTGTGCTGTTTGACTCTGTAGAAGTGGTGAAATAGGGCCTTGCAGTCTCTGACGTCTCCCTGGAACTCTCCCAAGTTGTTTGTGCTTTACCTTGAGTTTCCTTGACACATTCTCATGGGAGAACGTGTAGGGGTGTCATCAAAGCAAAGATTCAGTCTCAGATGATTTAGGTATAATGAACTGAATGAACAATTTTCTCTTCTGCATTCAAGTAGCAGAACGAGTTGATATCCCATTCCCACTCCAAGGAGAATCATACTGACACAGGTCGTGGGTTTCACTGAGCTGATATTGAATGTGACAGGATGAGAATTCAAGAGTGTAGGCTAAAAGACGGGGACGGATACCCACTTTTAATCAGTTCTGCTTCCTTTAACTTCTCACCTTAATGTTATTAAATGAGTGGTAGCATACGT
This sequence comes from Dasyprocta punctata, assembly GCA_004363535.1. Taxonomy (NCBI): domain Eukaryota; kingdom Metazoa; phylum Chordata; class Mammalia; order Rodentia; family Dasyproctidae; genus Dasyprocta; species Dasyprocta punctata. The sequence continues at coordinate 29,362 of RJWM01024218.1, read as the reverse complement.
TATTGTAATATCTGAATGTTACAATATCATACTCCACTCCATAGTAAAATTGCAGAAATAAATTAAGAGCTTCTACATATGCTATGAAAATGCTCAAGTAAAAACTTGTATTTAAATATAAATTGTGCTATTTTACTAGTGTTATTTTTTGAAGCAAATAATAAAAATTAAACATTAAAAATATGTGTATGTCAGTATAAACTACTTTTTAGCAGAAACAGATCAACATTTTGTGTGTCTAAATGTGCCCACTGATCACTAAACAAAGTAACATTAATTCAAATTCCATTAATTGGACTCTATGGAAGTCTGCATATGTTGACACACCATGACTGGACTTAAAGTATGAGGGAGTGGGGCTCAGAATATAAAGAGGAAGAGAGCTTAATTGACTGCAGTTCATGCATTTCATTTTTGAAAGTTTACCAATGATATGTCACTTTGTGATTTTGCTGATAAAACTCCACATGACTTTTAAGAATACTAAAACTCTCCTACAATTGGAGACCAGATTGCAAGTAGAAGGCTTGATTGAAAAGTACAATATGTTTAAATAAATAATAATTTCAAGAAGTAAAAGACACATGGTGTTTAATCATTCTGAAAACTCTCCTACTCACTTGGAAACAACTATCTCATTTTTCTTGCCGCTTGCTGAAGCAGATCTGGAAATCTTATTCTGTGATTATCTTGGCACTATTGTGGCTGCCTTGATATCTTGAATAGATTCAGAACATTTACCTTTCATCATCACTTGAAGATTGGAAAGAGCCTGAATTTGGATGGTGAAAGGTCCAGTGACTGAGGTGAGTGATACTCACCATATTTTTTATGAGACTGACTTCCCATTGAATGGCACTTGGCAGCAGGATTCATTAATTTTGACCACAGGCCTCTAGGAAATGCCTCTAGAACTGTAGTACTGCTCCTGTGTTACATATGCTGTGTTCAACTGCAGGAGAGATAGAATTGCTGACCATCTTATTTTCAGCATTCAATTTGATCTCCTCTCTCCTGGTGGTTCTTTTGTCCTATATTGATTCTCTCAGCCATATGTTGGATGAATTCTGCAGAGGGAAGGAAGAACGCCTTCTCCACATGTGGGTCCCACCTGACGGTGGTGGTGGTCTTCTATGGGACTCTTCTCTTCATGTACGTGCAGCCCAAATCCACTCATGCCTCTGAAACTGATAAACTGAACTCTGTCTTTTACACTTTAGTGATCCCCATGCTAAACACTGTAACCTACAGCTTTAGAAACAAAGAAGTCAAGAGTGCCTTCCACAGGGACTTTGGGAATCCAGATAAAATTTGTTTTTAGTGTTTCATTTAGAATGCCAGTCTAATAAACTAAGATCAAGACAATGTTGTTTGACAGCACTGCTAATTGATATGAATACATTTTTTGGCTGCTCAGGAAAAGCTCATTATAGCACATATAAAACTAGATTATTTTCTATCTAGCCACTGCAATTAACTTGAAAATTTTAAATATCAATTAAGTATCATTTTTCTCTAACAATCCCTGGTTTTTATTAAATATTTCTTCTTACAGGAACTTTTATACTTTCAATGGAAATGCCTACTACATTCTAAATCAATAAACTGTGCATTTATTTTGCATTTGTTGTTTTGGTTTGGTTTTTGAAAACTGTCTTCTTAGTATTGCTTTTGTTGCATACATTGAATCTAAAACTACAGTACAAAATAGTAAATCTTTTGCAGAAAAAATATACATAGATCTCTGTACTTTTGTTCAGGCAAACATGCGACTTCTGAAACTCCAGCATGTGTAACATTGTGGTTTGTAATCTGGAAGCCTAGTACACAGCTTAAGAGGCAGAGCTGCTTCAGTAATTTTGGGGAAATAAATCTGAAGTTGGGCAAACTTTTTAAAAATATTCAACATTTTAGGAAAATTAATCAAAAAATACAGTGCACACACATTAATGTAAAATGAACAATAATAATCCCAAGTATTAGAACTATAAAAGGCAGCAAATTTAGACTATCCAAATAGATCCTGAAATGATATTGGTGATTGAATAAGCAAGCAAGTACTAGAAGATGTGTTTAATATTCTGATGAATTTAACAGGAATACAATTATCATGGAAAACAAAGAACAAAACAGATTAATTGGAACTCCAGAAGATGGCAATACGTTAATGTTGATCAATATTTATTAAATGATTTTGACATCAGATTGTACATGGAAAAAGCAAAGATGTCACCTTCAACAATACACTAAGGTCTCCCCAAAATGAAGACATTGACAAAATGCACAACAAAAATTATCAAAATAATCTGTTACTGGTAGAAATAAATGCAGCTGCTTAACATATTTAATTGTAAGTTCAACTGGGAAGAGAGACTTCATAGGGCAGAAAACACTCTGAATAAATGTCAGCCAGAGTTTCATTCCAAATTAAAAAATAATAATAATACCAGAGGTTTGGGATGTGGTGGTCCCCATCCGTAATCACAGCACTCAGGAAGCAGACGCAGGAGGATTGCTGGGTTCAAGGTCAACCACAGCTGTACAGTGAGTTCAAGGCCAACCGGAACTACAGTGCAAGACCCTGTCTTAAATAGTGATAGTAATAGTAATAGTAATAGTAATAATAATAATAATAGCAAGATCAACAACAATAATACCAGAGACAGAAAAGGTTAAATAACTCCATTCTGGGTGAACAAGAAGAAAATTTCATCAAAGCACATCACAAACAAATTTCTGAAAACCAATACTATAAAGAAGACCTTCAAAGCTGCCTAATGTAAAAGATTCATTATGAACAAATGAAGGAATGATTTATCATTAATTTATTTACCGAAACAATGCAAGACATGAAGTGTCTTTCATCATTCTATGTTTATATGCTTGGTAATTATTTACTCATATTTTATAGGATGCGTGTTGCATACTTAATATGTGCATAATATTGTCTCATTAAAATTCTAATAAAGTATAATTATGTTTCCAGTGTTTAGTGACATTGAATAATGTTTTATTCAGTTAGATTGAGGAATGAAATGGTTTTCACACTCACTAATGCAACATTCAGAGAATAATAAGGTACTCTCTGGGGTAATTATGCATAATTTGTTTAACTTTCAACTAGGTTAAAATGAGACACAAGAGAAAATAAAACAATTATCCATGCTATAATAACATGCTAAGATTAAAGCAAAAAAACCAAAGGAGATTCTCCACTAAGGTAAGTGGAAACCTTGAAGTTTGAAAATGGCAAACTACAAACACCTGAAATTAGATCACAACAAAATTCAGGATCTTATGATCTGTGAGAGAGTTGCCTCTCTTTCCTTAGACTTTTTGTTTGTAATCAAAAAGATTAACTTGCAAGACAAACCTTTTGTATATTCCAAAATAAATTATGTTTTTCATTACTTGTAAAACCATGATTTTCAAATTAACTTCTGACATCAGTAATCTATTTCAGCAAGGATGCTTGTCTATCATTATTTTCCTTGTGTCCTCTTCTATCCCTCATTTTCTGTCCAACTAGTCTCTTTCATGGAGAGGAGTTATGTCATACTGTTTATACGATTTTACACAAATGGCAGATGGAATTTATCTGATACCACTACATACAATTTGAATGGCATTCGTTAAGGTATCTAACCCTCAGCACTACATTTTCTTTGCCTTTTAAATAAGGATGTTATTGCAAACTGCCTTCCAAAGTATTGGTGTGGAACACTTGAATTCACATCTGTAAAGTGCTTAGAAAATCACCTAACACTAAATGGGTTTCTTCTGGTTCTGAATATTTATTTGTGTTCTTGTGCTGGCTGATCTTTCATAATTCTCTATTGAGTGTTCAAGAATCATCTAAATATAGATGTGTCAAATGCAGACTATGTATTATTAATGAAATTCTAGTTAACCAAGTGTATTAGTTTCTGTATTGCGTGAACAAGATACATTTACAGTGAGAAGTATTGAGCCATAAATTTAACGGCCCAAAGTTTGCCTTAGTGATTATTCCACTGATTTTTGGATAGTGTTCTCATGTTGTTTTGCTTTAATATGTCCATCAGAACAACCACTTCACAATATGGGTGCCTTGTAAAGCGAGTTTCAGTAGTGTTTCATTTAGGAGGAGTGCACCTCTGTGTAATTTTTGGCATATTAGGGGCACAAGTAATTTTGAATTTTGCAATACAGAAAATGATTGCTATGTTGCCATCTGCAGTTTTCTTTTCTACCTATGAATTAGAACCGATCATTTTGAATTTTTTAAGCTGTACTTTCCTGTCCTTCCTCTTGATTATTACCATATCTTGTTTATTGTTTTGGTCATTATCAAAATGAAATCAACTGAGAAGAGCAATAAAACCATCTCCACCTGTACCATCTGCCTGATGGGGCAGTGGCATTAAACAGCACATTACTGTTCAGGTAGTTGCAGCCCTAATCTGGCTGCACTTTTCAGGCTGATAAAAAGCTTTTGGTGTTTTGCATCCTGATGTTCACAGTGCTGAATCCATTGGTCTACAGCCTGAGGAACAAGGAAATAAAAGTTTGTGGAAAGAGGCTTTTTAGCTGGATACAATGATGAACATCTGTAACCCAAGCACTCCAGGAGACTAAAGTGCCTCCACCTATTTTCTGAATAATCACTTAACACTTTATACTGTGTCCAACTAATTATAGCATCAGAAACTAGAAGTGTTTTTCCAGTTCAAGATTTCAATTTTTCAAGATAAAATACTTTTTTGTATCAACCTCTACTCGATACCACTAATACAGAATAAATCGTATTGCAGTCAGATAATAAAAATCACAGGTGAGGTTCAAGTTCCCTTTGGAATCAATCTTGGGTGTAAGTCACACCAAGATTCTGGTTGAGCTTCGTGTTGCAGAGGTAAAAATGTTGACTTTAAAGAATATCAGACCAGGCATGGTGGCACATGCCTGTAATTCCAGCACTCAGGAGACTGAGGCAGGAGGATCACTGTGAATTCGAGGCCAGTCTGGGCTACTTAACAAATTCAAGGCCAGCCTTCTCTTCATAGAAAGACCCTGTCTCAAAAATAAAATAAATAAATAAATAAATAATAAATAAATTGTATCACGTTTTCTGTAACTAGATTTCATCACATCACAATTCAACAGCAACATACTTGTTGACCAATAAATATTCAGTATTCTATTGTTATTATCAGGTTAAAACTGTAGAGTATAAATTAATCACTTTTACTTAGCTATTTCTTCATTTTGTTGTTCAAACATTCACTCTCTCTTCATTGTGACACACACTAAATAAATAGTTTTGTGTTTAAAACATGATAAAATAATGTTTTTCATTCATCAAATGTTTATATATAGACTATTCCATATTCTAGTATAAGTTTCTAGAAAAATATTTTACATGTATGCATAATAATTATAATTTTAAAAGACCAAAGCCTTGTACATTGTGACTTTCCCAATTTTTCTTCTTCATTGCTTCCAAGAAAGTACACAAACATTTACTGTTACGATTTTTTCACTGTGTTATGATAAAATCACAAAGTTATACTAAGTATTCAAGTGACCCACTCCATAGTTTAATAAAATAGGGCTGAGATCTTTTTTTTAACTTTTAATGAAATTAACTTTTAAATTAGCAGTCACATTTTAGTATTCTTATAAGGTTATATTTCTAACAAACGTCGCCCATGTGTGGTTTTTAGTCTGGTCCTGTACAGTGGGAAAAAGATTCTAAGAAGTCAAAATAGTCTTGAAAAATAACACAATTTCAAGACTTATAATAAAAATTTTAAGACTGAATAAAGTTTTATTAATCAAAAATGCAGCATTTTATCGAGAAATAGACTAATGCAACAATATAGAGACCAAAATTATGCAAACTATATCTTCAGTTGATTATCCACTAAATTGACCAAGTAGTATTTCACTATAAAGAAATAGTTAAGGACTGAGGGGAGAAATGTATTTAATCTGATTTAAGCAGTACACAATGTTTATTTATGTGTACTGTAATATTGCAATTTCTTTTGGATGTATCAGCTAAAAATAAAGTTGATTTAAGTAAAAGGAAGTACTAGGACTTCAACAGAATCCAAGGTGTATGTGAACATCTCTTAGAACTCAGTATAAAAAATCCAACCTAATAAAAACAATGCAAGAGATCTGAAAAGTCATTCAAAGATATTAGAGAATATTTGGGATAATGTAAATACACTTGATTGAGAGTAGTAATAATACAGATGACTTGTTTTAAAAGTCATACATATGTATTTGTCATGTCATTGTGCCAATTATATGATAATAATTGGCAAGTAAAATCAGATATTTTCAAAGTATAAACCATGATATTTCGAGGTACATGGTGTGAAATGATTCTCATACTTAATCTAATACACCATGAACAAACTCATATGGCTACTTTCTTTTTGGTAGTGAGAACATGTAAGAACTCTTCCAGTAAATCCCATGTATACAATTCAATATTATTAAATGTGGTCATGAAGCAGGGGATTATGCCTGCACAATTTATTCATTTCCCATAACTGAATCTTAACTGTCTTCAATCAACTCCTCCAAATTTTCTCTACGAGAGAATCTTGAGAAACCATCATTCCTTTTTCTGATTCAATTAATTTGATTTTTCTAAAATTTCATGTATTAGTGAGATCTGTAATATAAAATAACCTTTATGACGTTGTTTTTGTTTGCTTTCAAGCATCTGAAACATTTCTAGATAAATCCTGTGAAATTGTCTAATTCTATATAAATGTCTATATTTTCTTAGTGAATTTCAAATTGAATATTTAGATCCTAGTATTATATCAGATAAATGAATAATTTTATATTGCATCTATATATTTTAATAACTTTTATTATTTCTACAGAAAAGATTTCCAGAAGTAAGCTCTGGGCTGAATGAAGATCTTTTCAACAGCTTTTGGCCCTAAGGTAGGGATTCCTCTACACATGGCACATTATCATGATTGGGTCAGCAACGCTGCTTCTTCATAATTTATTTTCAAGTTCTTTTGTTATGGTCTTAACTGTATCTTTTCACAAATTCATGTTGAAGTACTAAACTCCAGTATATCTGTATGTGACTGGTTTGGAAATAAGACTGTATTTGATAGCCGTGCATAGTGGTGCATGCCTATAATCCCAGAATTTGAGAGGCTGAAGAAGGAGGACTGTGTGAGTTCAAAGAAATCCTGGGCTACATAAATGAATTCAAGGTCAGCCTGCACTACATAGTGAGACCTGGTCTCAAAAAAGGAAAATAAGAGCCGGGCATGGTGGCACACACCTTTAATCCCAGCACTTGGGAGACTGAGACAGGAGGATCATTGTGAGTTAGAGACCAGCCTGGGCTACACAGTGAGTTCAAGGCCAGCCTGAACTGCATAGTGAGACCCTGTCTCAAAATATAAGGCTGGGGATTCAACTCAGTGGTGTAAGCACCTGCCTGGAAGGCACAAAGTTGTGAGTTTGATTCCTGGTATCTGCCCCCCCCCCGCATAAAGGAAAATAAGATGTTGATAGAAATGATTAATTTAGAATGGGTTTGCTCAGTTGGAACTCAATCCATTACAACTCTGGTCCTTGTGAGAAGAAGACATTAGAACAAAGAGTGGGAGATATACCAGACACAAATTAGACATGGGCAATATCATGGAAAGACGCAGTGAGAAAACAGCTATTTGCAAGCCAGAGCAGAAAGCAAACCTCAGACATCTTGGTACTTGGACTTCTACTGGCAGATCAGTGAGAAAATCAATTTCAGTTTTCTAAGCTACCCAGTTTGTGATATTTTGTTATAGATATTTTGAAAATTTGTACACCTGCAATCTTTCCTTCTTTACACAAGCCTAGCCACCATCATCAGGAAATCACTACAATGTATTTAATGTGAATGTGTTTTGTTTGCTTGATTACTGAGAGAGAATAAATAACAATTGTTTGTGTGCATTTACATTTATATAAGTATCATCATACTAAATATCCTCACTTTCAAGTTCAATTTAAGACCTAGATCAAGACATAAATCAAGGTCTGAAATCTGAAATTGGATATATACATACATATACAGAGACAGCTAAGCCCCTACCATGTATTCTATATGACTCAGCATCTTTATTCACATGTTGCATGTGTGTTTATATATATATGTATGCACATTACATATATATGTATATACATATTTCAAATATTAAAATCTACAAATATAATTGTGAATCAGGAAATATACAGATTGTTCAATTGTAACAGAGTGTTTTTATATATAACTTGGCTTTTCTTTAGTAACATATTTCTATTATTTCATCATTTCTCACCTGGAATGCAAGCATAAACAAATAGTAAAATAATAAGTACATTCCATGAAAATTATTTTATAAAGACACATCCTCCTTTCAATGTCCACTTCACCTTTTTTTTTTTTTTTTTTCTTGGCACCGGGGATTGAACTCACAACTTAGCGCCTGCCTGACAGGCACGTAAGCCGCTGAGCCAAACTCCCGGCCCTCACTTTAACTTTTTACCAGAAATAATATCATTCTCAATTTCACTATTGAAGTAAAGAAGGAGAAAACAATAAAGGTGATTGGATAATAAATCCATTGTTTAAATTTATAGTATCTTCTAATTTGACTACAAGACCATTAGTCCATAACCTTTGAATATTCATTTTTGCAACAATGTATCTCTGATTGGAATTGAAGGACTTTGACAGACATGCATTAATCACTGTGTCCCTTAGATGAGATAGAATTAGATTCATTTCCATAAGAAAGGATAAGGCTAAGAGAAAGTCTGAAAGTGTGTGGTTAGTCCCTGGAGAGAGTTTCTTAAGGGAACATTTCTGAGTATTACCTTGGTAAAAAGACCACCTGCAATTTGTGCATCACCAGGTTCTTCTGCTATAGGCTTTGGGACTACAGATTAGAGGAACAGTAGCAGAGTTTGTCACTGAAAGCAGCAGCGTGATCAGAAGTGGACAGATACCCATCTCTGTTACACCATCCTTTGAAGATCCAAAACTCTCTTAAAGTGAATCATTGCACTTTCATTGTGGTTGGGATTGGCATGATATTGAATCAGATACCGTGGCACCTCAGTTCACAGACTTAATTCATTCCGTGATTCTGGGGAAGAGGGCCGTGTCATGATCCTGCAGGGAAGATGGGCACAGTAGTCTTCCTCACCCCTTATGGAGCTCATGAATGGAAGCAAACTTTTGCCCAGTGCTTCTGTTTGTGAACTTAATTGTTCATGAGCATAAGCATTTGCCTATGCACATACTTATTTCCAAGATTCATAACTGTTGTTGTAATACAGTATGACAAATATGGTCCTTCTATTTATGTTTTTCCAATTAGAACTGAAATAACTACCAAAAATGCATTCTGGCTCATTGAGAATATTTATACCAAAGTTTCACTTATGCTATGTTCTTTAAATTGAAAATTTCATGTTTCACAGGAGATGAAAAATAAAGTTTAAAATTAGTGCAATCTAGAACTTTGAAAAGGAAAGAAAAAGGAAAACATGATCTTCATGATTTAAAAAATGGTTGCTTTTCATAATTACTGTTACATTTGAAAATAAAGTACCAAACCAGTAGCACATTAGGTTTCAATAGAAATAGAAAAGCTAATAAAATTTGGAAACATTATTTTTGACTGATAATGGATATATTTGCCAAGGAGAAAAATAGAGATAAAGTAAGCTTATAAAATAGCAAAGCTGCAAAATCTGAAAGGACAAGGAAAGATAGAGAAATGGAAGACATAAAAAGTACTACTCTATAGTTTAGTGCTTGTGGATTAACAGAATGCTAGAATTTTGAAACAAGATGGGCCTCCTCCAATGGATCCTAAAGCAAACTGAACCTGGAAAGCATCAGGAGTTTGGGCTACAACACCGAACAGAAAGCAAAAAATGAAAAATGTAAAATGAATCTCAAAGTAGATGGAAAACACAGCAAGTTGCTGGAGTATGACCTACTTGGATGTTTCCCAAGTTTTCAAAAATAGCACCTCACCACTGTGTTCCTGAGTTAAAGAGTAGGTTTTCAAAATAATTGTCTAGAGGTTTGGCTCTTGTAGGCAGCCAGCAAATGCAGAGAGAACCAGCCAGATTCACCTCTGCTTGCTGGCCTCCACCATCAGAAGGCTTGCTCCCTGTGGGCAGCCAGCACATCAGGGACACACAGCCAGATAAGCCCTGTGTACCCACAGGCCACCATTGGAGACCCTTTGCTTTTTTCAGGCAGCCATTGCCCCCTGGGAGAACCAGATGAACACATTCCTATGTGCCTACCACCATTGTGAGATTCCCAGTGTAGAGATGCATGTTGAGAGAACAACCCCCTCCATGCACCCCTGGCCATTGGAGAAACCCAAGTATAGCTGGAGGAGTCTGGAGAAGCCCACTTCATGCCCTGCTACCTCCCTGGGAACCTGGGTTCAGAGAAACCCAGGCGCCTGCCTCATTTGCCTATACACTGGAGGGGCAGCCAATGTGGAAGGCGTGTGGGACCCCACAACTGGCTTGTTGGGGGGAACCCAGGAGAATGTCAAGATGAAGAGGCAAAAGGCAAACTCAGACCTCCAGCCCACACAGAACAAAAGTATGGGAGACACAGTCATGGAAGGAAATGGAAGTCACACACCTGAAATCTCTGAGAGGACAGCAAACAAAGAAAGAATTTAATGAGACTGCAAAAGTAATCAGATCAGAAATAATGTCTCAGGTAAAAGAAGAAACCACAAATACAATGAAAGAATTGCTGAGCATATCTAAAGAAGACATAGATAAAAAAGGGGAGCATAGGAAAATGATGGAAACCTTGAGTGAACAAAATAGAAAGGAATTAAAATTCATGAAACAGATTCAAAGAGATATCCAGGAAATTAAAAAGTTGATCAAAAGTTGGCAAAACAGTTTGAAAGCGACTGAAGATAGACTTTCAAACCTTGAAGACAGGATTACAACTAGTGATCATGAAAGGAAAGATCTCTTAAAAATAACAAGCAACCAGAAAATAACAATTCAACGGCTGCAAGATTACACAAAGAAAAATAATTTGAGTGATAGGTATCAGTGAAGAAACAGGGGTCAACACAATTAAAACAAAAAGGCTATTTACAGAATTAACAGCAGAAAACTTCCCAAACATGGGAAAAGGATTGGGCATACAGATAAGTGAGGCATATAGAGCTCCAACTAGCCATAACCAAAGTAAATCTACACCCAGACATATAACAATCAAGATCCCAGAAATTCAGCCCAACAAGAGAATATTAAAAGCTGTCAGAGAAAACAAACAGATCATCTATAAAGGAAAACCAATCAGAATCATGGCAATCTTCTCAACACAAACCATCAAGTCAAGAAGAGTTTGGAGTCAAGTGTTTTAAATCCTGAAAGAAAACAACTTCCAGTCCAGACTGATATGCCTGGCAAAACTATCTTTCAAAATTGATGGAAAAATAAGATACTTTCATGATAAAGGACAACTGAAGGAATTCATGACCACCAAACCAACCCTACAGAGAGTGATGAAGGATATTCTAGAGAGGGATAAAGATGACCATGGTTCCAGGAACAGCAGTAGAGGAGGACTGGCAAACAGGACAGGCAACTGAATGAAGTTGCCTGAATGAAGGAGAAAAGTGGAGGGCCAACAGCAGGAGGACAGATAGCATGGTAGAGATGAACCAATGTATGCTGGTTTTAACCATTAATGTAGATGGCCTCAATTCACCAATAAAGAGAAACACAGGGAGAGTGGATGAAGAAATAAGTCCCATCATTATACTGTATGTAATATACACATTTAGCTCAAGAGGAAATTCATAGACTGAAAATCGAATAAGAGAAAACAAGTGGTCCACATGACAGGAGACCAGAAAAAAGCAAGGGTAACTTGCCCATTAACAGCGGAATGGATAAGAAAAATATGGTATTTTCATACAATGCAAAGTTACCCAGCTCTGAAGTAGGATAATCTCAAGACTTTTGTAGGTAAATGGATGCAACTGGAGATCATGTTCATGGACTAAATGGTTTTAATGCATATGGGTGAACCCTAGCCCAAAAAACAGAAGAAGTTAGTGGGATCCAAAAAACACAATTGATATGAAATGATAGAGGAGGAAATACATCGCAGGGGAAGGTGGTAACCACTGCTAATTTTTTATGGTTTGGTCTTAAACTCATATCATTTTCATAATTTTTTTAGGTTTGTCTTTATGCTTTCTTGTTTTGTTAGATTTTACTGTGTCTGATGGTATGGGCAGCTATTTTGAAGATAACAGGATGTATTATGGTAACCATTGTTGGTTTCCTATTATCTTGTTTTGAAGTCCTATATGCTTTCACTTTTTTTGTTCAGTTGGTTTTATTGTTTTGTTTTGTTTGATTTTATTATGTGTGATGGTATGAATAACTATTTTGAAGAAAATGAGATATTGTGGCAGCCATCGTTGATTTCCTATTGTCTTATTTTAGACTCCTGTAATGCTTCCATTGTTTTGTTTTGATTGATTTTAGACTATTTTATTCTGTTTTATTTTATTGTGTGTGAAGATATGGACTACTATTTTGGAGAAAACAAGTGACATTATGGTAGCCAATGTTGATTTCCTGTTGTCTTGTTTTGAAGTCCTATATTGCTTGCATTATTCTGTTCTGATTTGCTTTGTTCAGTTTTGTTTTGTTTGTTTTATTCTCTTTAAAATAAAAATTTAAAAATGTGTCTAAAAATTTCATGAGCATCTAAAACTTAGTATTACTATATTCAAAACATGACTTTGATCATTTCATGTTAAACTATGTCCCTAGTATTTAAATCATGTCATAGACATTGACACAATGGCAAAAATTCATTACAATAATTGGCCTTAATCCACAGTTTATGAATCATCCCTCATATACTATTCAAAAAGTTTATCCTATGAGCTACGTCAGGAACATCTTGGTTCCAAGCTATCAAATTTAGCAACTCTATCAGAGTCTCCCACTTTGGCACAAGCCAGAATTCACAACAGTTGTTTCAGTTTTTCTTTCTTTTGTTTGTTTGTTTGCTTGTTTGCTTGCTTGCTTGCTTTTTCCAGTGATGTTCCAGTTCCAGCTTTATCCAGGTCAACAGGCCATTATCTGCTTAACATCTTAAGCATATTTATAAGACTTAAATGTGACCATGTTATTTGTCTACCTGACCGTGAATCTTCCTAACAGCGTATAAGTCCATTTGGATACAACCTAAATAATTATTATGGCTTTTCTGAATGTATTAATTGTTCAGTTTAAATTGTAACCCAGTCACAGTATCCTCCATTAAATCTGTTCCCACCCCCAACAATAACACAGCCATCAAATGCTAATTTGTTTTCGACAAATGTGTTGGAAAGCTAAGAATATATTAAAATTTGATGTAATAACAAGGGAGTAAATCCTTCAACTATAACATGAAGCTGGTTCATCATCGTTTTGTTTTTCATTTTTTCTCTCTCAAACCCTGGGAAACTGCACAATAATTATTTGTCCTAGAACTTCAAGCTTACTAAGAGCTGGATTAAGATAGGAGTCAATCAAGTCTCCATTCAAGGAATTGTCCTGGGTAGCCAATGACTGACCCGTGAATGATTTCCTTTGAATTCCTAACTCCTTCTTTTCTTCCCTAGACAGATGGATTTCCAACACCTACATGGCTCTTGGAAACATGACTCAGGTCACTGAGTTTGTTCTCATGGGGGTCTCAGACCGAACGGATCTCCAGATTCCCCTCTTCCTCATCTTCCTGGGCATCTATGGGCTGACTGTGATGGGCAACCTGGGTATCATCATCCTCACCAGTGTGGACTCCAAACTGCAAACCCCCATGTACTTCTTCCTCCGACATTTAGCTATTATAAATTTTAGTAACTCTACTGTCATTACTCCTAAAATGCTGAGCAATTTTTTAGTAAAAGAAAAAACCACTTCATACTATGCATGTGCCACTCAGCTGGGAGGATTCCTGGTTTTCATTGTGGCTGAAGTCTTCATGCTGGCCGTGATGGCCTATGACCGCTACGTGGCCATCTGCAAACCCCTGCTCTACATGGTGGTGGTGTCCCGGAGGGTCTGCCTGCTCTTGGTGTCCTTCACCTACCTGTATGGCTTTGGTACAGCTGTTGTAGTTACACCTTGTGTATTCTCTGTGTCTTACTGCTCTTCCAATGTCATCAATCATTTTTACTGTGATATTATGCCTCTGTTAACGTTGTCCTGCTCAGATACGTCAGTTCCAGAAACAATAGTCTTTATATCTGCAGCTTCAAATATTGTGTTTTCCATGAGCACAGTTCTAATATCTTATTTCAACATTGTTCTGTCTATTCTAAGGATACATTCATCAGAAGGGAGGAAAAAAGCTTTTTCTACCTGTGGATCACATATAATGGCAGTTTCAGTTTTCTATGGAACATTACTGTTCATGTATTTGCAGCCCCAAACTAACTATTCTTTAGACACCGACAAACTGGCTTCTGTGTTCTACACCCTGGTGATCCCTATGCTGAACCCCATGATCTACAGCCTGCGGAACAAGGACGTGAAGGCAGCCTTACAGAGATTCATGACAAATCCATACGGTTCCTGTAAGCTAGAGTAGTCTTAGAGCTCTACAGGCAAATGTAGAGATGGTTTAGATGTGTTGTCCTTACACAGTAGAAAAAAATGGTAATGTAACTGGCCAATGGGCTTCTAAGTCATTTTGCAAATTAAAATAGGGTAGGTTTTGGGGAATTATAAATTCAAAGAACTTCAGTTTATTTTTTAATTTGATAGTCCATCAAAAAATGTATACATCAGGAACATAAAAACTTGTATAAATATTTTAATACTAAATTTACTGAGACATCATGAGATTAATGCAAGTTACCCTTGGCCTCTACAATTACAAGTGGTGCTCAAAGTGGTGGCCTTGTGCTTCTAGACATTTATTAGTATAGCAAACTGCTGAAATGTGTATACATTTTGGGCAGTCTCTAGAGAGAGTTCGTGGAGCTTCAGTTCCAGAACTTAATTCTTTCCATGATTCTGGTTGCAAGGCAAATTGAAGAACAGAATCAAATTCAATAGTTAGGTTCAATGTTGACCTTATGGGCAAACTTAATTTGATTCTCCTTCAATTTAACTTGTGATCAGAGCTGTGGAAAGCATTAAGTTCTTGAGTCATGGTACCAGTATATCTGCATTTGTTTCTATATCTATAATTATATATTTTTTGTTTTCTGCAACTTTATGATTAATGTATCTAATAAATATTACCAGTGTATATAAAGAGCAAATTTTTATTCCATGAAATTATTTTCTAGTTATTACTTCCATGAAACTGTGGAATAGGATAAACAATCAAGATGCTCCCCAGTCAGCAGTTTTTGCATTAAGAGGATAGGTTGAATGACCATGAAATTATGTGAAACCAAATATAAAAAATGAAATAAGTTGGATTTAGCTAGATTTATTGTACATGAGGGCAATTTTTAATTTTTCAATTTAAAATATTTAAATCTCAATTTAAATATCATTTAATAAAAAATTAATATAGTACTTTTCTTATTTATTTATGCAACTATGCTGACCACTGCCAATAAATAACAGCTATCCTGTTATGATCCATTAACTCACAATGTTCCTGCTTTGTGGAGAATGACAATAAAAAGACTTGATTGTATTTGAACCTGGAAGTAGAGGAACAACAATAATGCAAACACACCTACCCTAATGTGAAAGAAAATTCTTAATATCTTCTTTAATCTTCAGAAGTTTCTTCATAGAAGCATTGAGTGAATATTGCCTATTCCTACCTGTACTTTCTCTTTTTGTAGGTCACCACACTTCAATTCCATCTGTTATTTTCATGAACACACCTCTAAATATATGACCTATGTTGAAAACTAATGTCTACCATTACCAAATGATGCACTGCCATCTTAGTATATCCATAAATACCTAGACACGATCCTGCCCCACTGCAAACAGAAAGAGTGGTTGTACAGACTTCTTACTTAGAACAGAAATGGAGAGCTTGGAAGGATGTCTGCATGCTGATGGCCACAGTGCTCTTTGGTGTTGCCTGTCAGAGAACATGAGGGCTGATAGTGTTGAGAAAGGAGCTATCAAAGGCCAGTGTGAATGTGGTGAGATGGATAAATAAAAGAACAAAGTAGAAAAGAGACATGAGGTGCATGAGTATATGACATAGTACAGTCTATGCTGTGTTCTGTGTTCCAAGCATCTCCTGTACAGATAACTCTTCAGGAACAACAAGTAATCAGAAAATCAGAAGGCAAGAAAGTCCTGCTACAGTGGTAAGCATCATCCACTGGAAGACAGTGTGGTATTTTTGAATTGTGACTTAAGCACAGTAACCACAAAGGCAAGGGAATAAGAAACCAACTTATACAACATAGAAAATTCCCCAAAAACCTATGGTCTTCTGCTGTTCGACAGAGACAGGCGTTGTGAAGTACTGGGAGCATACAGGAATACTATGGTACCTGATAAAGTAATGTTGAGATATTTCCTAAGCTAGTGTCAAGCATCATCATTATTTCTACACTAGGAAGATATAAAAACCTAAGAAGGTGCCCCTCTCAATGCTATTCTCACCCATCATCCTTTTCCTCATATGAGGCAATGGAGATTTGATCCTGGTCATTAAAACAAATGCAAAACTGAACACACCAATGTACTTCCTCCTTAACCTAGCTCTTGCTGGTTTCTGCTGTGCTTTGTTCTTATAAACAAAATACCAGTGAAGGTTATGTATGATGAAGATGTCACATTTTCTTGCATGTACTGCTCAGTTGTCTGTTTTCTGGCCATTGTGATGGAGCAGAGCTTGCTGCTGGCTTCCATGGCCATTTGTAGCCCATATGCAGGGGTCACGGTATATCTAGAAATCTGCATTCAGGGTGTTGCTATCCCAACAGCAAAAGTGTCTGGTGACCTTGCTTCTTACCATCTTCAAAATTTCGTCTCTCTTACTGCTTTTCCAATGCAGTGAGATGCTGTGCGCCCTGTCCTTTCTGCACTTAAAACCATGTTCCAGGTGAACCCCTGGGAGGGGGTATGGTCTCCCTCTCCAGAGTGATTCATCTTCATGCTGAAATCCTCACCTTAGAGCTTCAGGAAAAGGTCTGGACAGTGACCCTGAAGGATGTCATCATCAATAGTATCCAGGGGTTTCTGTTCAGGAAGCCAAGAAATTACTTTCCTAAACAAACAAAAATAGTACTTGCTTTTCAATCTGTTTTTCTCCGTATGAATAAAATTAGTAGAATGCCTTGGTCTTCATTGACTCAGTAAGTAAGTGTTTGCCATAAAAATCATTCTCTGCATTCTTTTGACACAAGGTTTAATTAGAATCAGGTTTCCCATGTAGTATATACAGTAACAACTGATAACAAATACTGTTTCTCATGGAAAAGTACATTTTAAAATGTTATTGCCTCATTTGATAGCACACGACTCTTTTTGCCAAGAATAAACAAAAATAAAGATACTTTGGCATCTCAGGATAAAATTATTACAGTACTTTAATAACCTATTAATAAATGTATGATAGCAAAATATATTTGAATGTAAATTTCAATAATATATTCTGAATTAAATTTAATAATAATTTCCAATTAAATTACAATGAATTGTAAACCAGCAGCTCCAAGTGGATTCCTGCTGGCCAGGATACTTCTGCATTTGACTATATCCTCAGATAGGATTGTTTTCAGTGATGATAGGGAGTAAAAGGAAAGATATTACTATCCAGAGTGGAGAGGTCAAGTATCCTTCAGTAGTTACCTATAGTTTTTATAACTCCATAACACATGCCAAATTATCCAGTTCAAAATATTAAGAATGTCAAAGTTGAGAAAACCTGCACTGACAAATTCTTTCTTAACAAATGTACTATAGATTTTATTTAGCTCCAGTTGATAAGAGATTCTCAAATCTTCTGCAATATTACTTGTTTTCAGAGTTCAGTGACTGTTCTTTAAAATATTTATCACTATTTTAATTGATTTTGTAGAAGGATGCTATGTGAGTCTCCTTCGTGTTGATGGGACTAAGCACCCGACATACGCAAATTGAAAGAGAAAAGATTCATTTGGGGTCATTGTGTCTAGGATTTCAGTCCACGGTTGGCTGACCCCAAGGCAGAGTCATCATGGTAGAAGGGTGTGCTGGAGGAGAACTACAAGAAGGAAGTTTCCAAGGAAACCAGGCAGTGAGGAAGCAGAGAGAACGAGGAAAGTCACAGAGAGAGGAAAGATCTGTGGACAGGATATGCCCTTCCAAGGCTCACCCTCCATGACCTGCATCCTCCAAATGAGCTCAACCTCTTAACAGAACATTGAGTTGTGAATTCATCAATGATAGAATTACTTTCCTCATGATCCGATAACCTTACAAAGTCACTCCACAGAACACATAGAACATTCAGGGCACTTCAGATCTAAACTATAATTCTGTCATTCATGGAAGTCCTCATTTTCCTATTCCAGGAGTTTCTCACATTTCTGTTTTTCTTCATCCAAGACATAAGAATCATTTAAAATTTCTTAGTTAATTATAAACTTTCATGATTACATAAGGAGTTCATGTAAACTTATCATAAAGACAAACATTATTGGAATATATCATTTCCTATATTCTCCGATGATGGATTTTAAAAGATAAAGAAAAAGTAGTAATTGTTGGAGTCAAATCCCTTTTAATAAATTCCATTTGGCTCTGTGTCTCTGGAGAATCCAGGTATGCCAACTAACACAAATTGTGCTTGATTAATGGGCAGCCTCTAGGAACTTTATTATACCCTCAAATACTTTATGGGTAATCAGCCAATGATTTAACATCTCCTTAGAGAGAAATCTGAAGGCAAAAAATCCATAAATTATTCTTAGTGAGCCATGTAGGAAAAGCATGGCAGAGTCAAGACAGAGATTTTATGACAGGTAACAATGACAATGTTTTATATGGTGTCATGGTCCAGGCAGCCACGATATAGAAGGCGCATTTGTGGTGTTCCATTTTAATTTGATGCCAAACCCTATTAAAATGTTGCTACTTGTTCTGTGCTTTCTACTACTCAAGAGTGCCTAAATAGAAATACAGCTTTTTTTCTTTCTTTCTTCATACAATTTTAAGTATATTTTATGTCATGTGGTAGATTATGGATTTCATTAAAATATCCTGGACTTATAAAATATTTTTCCTAGAAATGTTATCTCCAATTGAGGCCAAAACTGGGAGAAAATGAAATATAACTATAGGGATATTGATTTTTTTATTCCTTCATGAAAAACTGAAACTATTTCACTGTTCATGTTAACATACTCCCAAACACATATTTATTTAGTTACTCTAGACTCTTATGACTTGAAAAAAGTAATTTAATACTCAATAATAATTATTAAAATTAGAGTGTACCTATGATTTTCTCCTCATTCATTAATGGATAAAAAAGAGTTTCTATCTTACACTCAGATATGAAAAGTGTTAACTAAAGACTCAAAGATTTTTAAGAAGCCAGTTTCAAGTTAAAATAGATGCTCCAGAATATATTTTGTTCTTCAATGCCATCTCACAAAAAGCAGATGAAATTATCTCAAAGAGTATTTTCTTAAATTTTGTAATCAATAACCAACAAAGGCAAAACTATTAAAAACAATCTGGTTCCTCCTACAGAAATCTAAAGCTGTGGATACTTATTTATTTTTTAAACTACTAAGAAAACATGTCCTTATCAAATGTGATTGTATTTGTTTTTGATTTAATAACTATAATTGCAAAATAAATAAAAACAAATACATGAAATAGAGGATTTCTTTTTTTTTTCTTGCTGAATTTACTGAATGTTTTTCTAATATTACTAACCATTAGTACGTTTCCTTATTTCTGATAAAACAATGGTTTGTTCGTGGGGACAGAGTCAGAATATAGAGGGTGACAATCCTAAAAAAATATTAAATTATTTAAATACAAGTTACATAAGATTAACTTTATATATAGTATAAAATTCTATTTATTTTTGCTTACAGCTCATTATGAGATTACCTTCACAATTACCTTATTGTGCACAATATTATTTTTTCACTTTTAAAAGAAACTGTCTTAACTTATCATTTTGAAAATCACTGATTGTTTTACACTGAAATTATTTTCACTTCATCATATGCTACAATTTTAATCTTCAATAAATTCAGTTATATTTCTATTCAGTTATACATATGTTTGTCAGCTTTGTATGCTGTATCATATAATTTGATGAAGTTTCTTTTGCCTACATGCATGAGATTCTAAATGACACCAAGAAATACACAGGCATATTATCTAATGTGTATTTTATTTTGTAGTTGTTATTGTATAAATAACATTAATCCTATAAAATTTATTCTATATTTCTGTAAGTAAATGGGATTGTTCATGTGTTTTCATTGTATAAGACCAATGTTACTGACTTTTTTCTAATAGGCTGAGATTTCTCTTTATTGTATGATAACAAGTTTATTTGCATATGTTAATGTTCTCAGTTATAATGAAAATTGACATGAAAGAAAATGAATATTTCAATAAAATTTACATCAAATAATTCTCATGAAAAACTTGGTAGAATACTTAAGAAAATTGAAGGTAAGTAATGTAAGACATTACACATTCATTGCTTAAATTTTATCATGGATTGGGGTGAGGGTGGGGGGAAGGCAGGAATATGTTGCAGGTGTTACTCCCCTCCAGACCTGTTCCTCATTCCTGTGTCATTATGCTGTAGCTAATTCATAGTCTAGAAGAATTCACACACACACAGGTATTTAAAAGTTTCAAGTAAGCTACGGTCATGACTGCAAAATAAAAGCAATGATAAAAGAAGACATTAGGTATTTATCTTTAGAATTATTATATGTAGCAGAGGCACATGGAATCACTTAAAATTCACTGGTTCTCCACAGTAAACTGTCAGGACAGGTTTGTTTTGAATACAAATATAAATGGTCTTTTAAATGGTCTTAGGTTACATGTATATTTTGCTTAAACTAACCCTTTGACTGTAACGCATGCAAAATACAATGCAGAATATATACCACAAGTATATTTTCTTGTATTTCTCATACTTGCATTCATATGACTATCACTGTGGTCAATTTTTGTTGCTCTTATTGAAATAAAAGTCCAATGCCTTTCCAGTGTTTTGCAGTTTTAGCTGATTTGCCATGAGGAATGAAGACTTTTTGAAAATTACATCTTTTATTCATTGTTTGGAATTTGGGGTTAGTCATTTTTTATTTCCAGAATTAAAACTTTCTACTCAAAGTTATTTATTTATGACCCTGAGATTACAGTTACACAGTGAAATGTAATCATCACATATATTGAACACTCAGTTTCAATACCAATTTGCAAATTTTTGCTTTGTATATCCATACCTATGTATCTTCATATCAATCCAGTTATTGTATATATATATTAGTATACCTCATCCAGATTTTCCAACTTCTGTATCATTAGTTGTTCACACTGGGTGTTAGTGAGAGACTGGTATTTGATATAATGGAATACATGACTGGTCTGAAAATATTAGATGCCAATAGCGGACCCCTTTCACTTGCAACAGAAAAAGTGCTTTTAGACATTGGAAAGTGTTGTTCAGTGAGTGAGTTCAACCACAGTTAAAAACCACTGTTTGCTCATGTCCTTAACTCTAGTGTTATTTACACATTATTTTATTTGCAAAAAAATGGATTTATTTTCAATATCATCAAGGAGAAAATTTGCAACTTGCTTTTACTAGTTTTGTACACCATGAAAGTTCCCAGGTGACAATATAGGAAAGCTATTGATTATGCTTGTGTCTCTACCTAGAATAGGTTTTCTGATCACCTTGGATGGAGGAGCACAACCTCACAGTGGTGACAGAATTCATTCTTCTGGGCGTCACAGATCGTCCTGAGCTGCAGGCTCCACTGTTTGCATTGTTCCTTGTCATCTATGCGATCTCAGTGCTGGGCAACTTGGGCATGATCGTCCTCACCCTGGTGGACTCCAGGCTGCAAACTCCCATGTATTTTTTTCTCAGGCACCTGGCTCTCACTGATCTTGGTTACTCTACAGCTGTGGGACCCAAAATGCTGGTAAATTTTGTAGTGGATCAAAATACAATCTCCTATTATTTTTGCGCAACACAAATGGCTTTCTTTCTAGTTTTCATTGTTAATGAGCTTTTTATCTTGTCTGCAATGTCCTATGACCGCTATGTGGCCATCTGTAACCCTTTGCTTTACACTGCCATTATGTCACTTAGGGTATGTCATAGACTAGTGGTGATTCCCTATCTCTACTGCACATTCGTGTCTCTTCTGGTCACCATGAAGATTTTCTTTTCATCTTTCTGTGGACACAATGTCATCAGTCATTTCTACTGTGACAGTATCCCCCTTGTTATCATTGCTCTGCTCAGATACTCATGAAATTCAATTGATAATTCTGATTTTAGCAGGCTTTGATTTGATATCCTCTCTTCTGATAGTCCTCGTATCCTACCTGCTCATCTTTGTGGCCATTCTGAGGATGAATTCAGCAGTTGGAAGGCGCAAGGCCTTCTCCACCTGTGGCTCCCACCTCACCGTGGTCACAGTGTTTTATGGGACTTTGATATTTATGTACGTGCAGCCCAAGTCCAGTCACTCCAGTGACACTGACAAAGTGGCTTCCATATTTTACACCCTGGTCATCCCCATGTTGAATCCATTGATCTATAGTTTGAGGAACAAAGATGTAAAATGTGCCCTGCAAAGAACTTGGAATATCTTATGCAATACATTTTTAGGTTTTTGTAGAACATGATTCCCATGAATTAAGTCATATGCATACATCTTCACTATGTTTAAATACTAAGAATTAAAAGGAAAAAATGGGCTTAATATTTATGTATCATATTATATAGACTAGGTACGTTTAATTGGCATAGGTAGATGAAGAAAGTAAAAAGTTAAAAATAAAATTTGCCTCTTTTGAGACAGACACATCAATCATAGATGTTAATTTTATAGCGTAAATATGTTAAAAGAATGCAGAATAAAAACAAGTGGCAAGAAAAATGAGTGTACTGTGGCATTGAAGGAGCCAGTGGAAATTACACAAGAGTTAGCAAGCACTGGGTTTTTATCATCGATTGCAGGACAAGTTGTACTGTGTAACTCATATGTGTGCTCTGTGTGCATATCATCGTGTCCTTCATAATTTTGACTGGTATATTTTGTAATTGTATTTAATACTGATTCTTTATGTGTCATGTGTTGATTTGAAATTCATGAATATACTAAAATAATAACTATTTCAAATTATAGTGTCCCACTTACAGGTGGGTCAATACCTTTGTTTTCACATGCGTTTTACTGGTACCTCAGTCATCCAAATACTTACATGAGTTATGATATTTTCTTAACCCATTTTGTTGACACTCATGGACATACAAATTAAGGTAAATTCTGAAATGATTTATGAAAACGCTCAAGTTTGTGTTGACATTTTCAATAACTTCTTGTTCATTTTTATGGATTCTTTCCTATTTATCCAAAAGTGGTGCAAGGTGCCAACTCACAGAGAGGGCTTGCTTCTTGGGGTAGCTATGGGGAGAAGCAGACGCCAGCCTTTTTCCATGAGTTGGCACCATTTGTGAACTACAGGGGAGGAGAACAAGAAGTCAACAAGAAGCCAAGCCCTCCCTGAAAGTTGGTGCCATTTGTGGGCCACCAGAGGGAGTACCAGTTGCCAACCCCTTCTGGGGCACAGGCTGAGAGACATGAAAAGCCAAGCCCCTCGCTCTCCCACTATAAGTGTCCTGCCGATCCAGAGAAACACAGGCTGTGATGATAGCTATTGAGGTAAAATACAATTTAATGCTTAGTGCTTAGTGTTTCATTGACTTTGTAGGTCTAAAGCCAGTAGTCTGATCATCTAATCAAAGGGGTAGCAATATGCAATGTAGCACCTATAGGTGATCTCATTCTGAAGGTGGTAGCCATTGTTAATTCCCTATTATCTTGTTTTGAAGTCTAGTACTTATGGGGGATCACCTGAAGGTGGTAGCCTTTGTTAATTCCCTACCATCTTGTTTTGAAGTCCTGTATTGTTTTCATTGTTTTGTTGGTTTGGGTTTTATTCTGTTCTGTCTTGTTTGATTTTATTATATCCAATGGCATGGGCAGCTGTTTCAAAGTTAACAAGATATATTATGGAAGCCATTTTGGATTTACTATTATCTTGCTTTGAGGTCCTTTATTGCATTCATTGTTTTGTTTTTATTGTTCTATTCTGTTTTGTTTTGTTTAATTTTTACTACGTCTGAAGGTATGGGTAGCTGTTTTGAAGAAAACAAGAGGCATTACTGTAACTATTGTTGATTTCCTATTATTTTGTTCGAAGTCCTGTATCACTTACACTGTTTGGTTTTGATTGGCTTTATCCTGTTTTATTTTGCTTGGTATTATTCTCTTTAAAATAAAAATTGCAAAATTAAATAAAAAAATAAAAGTGGTAAAATTACACTTACTTTTAATTGAATTAACATTTTTGCCTTTTTATCTATGCTGTTGTTTCTCAATTGCAATTAGTAACATATTCATTGACTTTGAGTTTTTACTGTATTATTTGATTCTCCAACTTATTCAAAAATGAATCAGAGATTACACATAATATTTCTCCTCCATCCTTTGAAAGTGTCTGTTGTGGTGTCATGTCTTCACTGTTATAAGCTGTCTCTGAGATGGAGGCAACAGTATAGTTGATTTTGAACATAGTAGTTGTGTTTCAGCACATTTTTCATGAAAATACAGTTATTTTCAGTTTTTCAGAATCTTAAAATTTTCTTTAGTGCACCATCATGAAATAAAATTCTATGAAATGTAGTAAAACCCATTGAATGCTGAATGGATGTATTTCATTGAAAAGAATCCACTAAATATTCTTTTTTTCCCCTCTAACCAATGTCATCCTAGCCTGAGACCACAATCCTCATTTTGTTACCTTTCAGATTAGAAGAGAGGAAAAGACAGGGGAAATAATTATAATATGTGTGAGCTCTGGGAATCTAATATACACTATAGTGACTAAATTCATAGCCACTGCATTGCTTACAAGAAATTTGATGAAATGAAGTCTGCATATCCTCACCAAACAGGTGTGTGCACACATACACACACACACACACACACACACACACACACAAGTATGGGGGGTGATGGGTGCTCCAATTAATTTGATCATGTTTATCATTAAATAATGTATATGTGTACCAAATATTGAGTATATACAATTTTATTTATTAACTAAATATTTTTAAAATGAAAAGAACAATAAATGAACATAACTATGCCAAACATAGAGAAATAATTCAAGTAATCAAAAAAAGAAAAGAAAATGTCATTCAGCTTATTTCGTACGCGAGATTTTGCTCAAACACAAAGCTACCACAAAGAGGATGGATACAAGTAGTTTAAGAAAATATGTGGTAAATCATGAATCTGGAAGGAGATTAGCAAGCAATAATATTAAGTAATTGGAATATACTAAAAAAGAAAACATTAATCAATGTTCCACCCCACAACAGACTCTACTAGAAATTCAACTTCACATCCAGAAGTTCCAAAGCCACAAAATGTTTGTAGGCTGTCAAATTGCTAAAATACTCCTCTCCTGCATGCAAAGCCAGTTCAGGATCTCCAAGCTGTCAGTGTCATCATGGTTGCCCTTCATATATGCTGCCTCAGCTTTCTGCTACCCAATCTGCTGGTACACCTGCCTGGATCTAAAAAATGCTTTCTTCTGCCATCGATTGGCTCCTGTCAGCCAGCTCTTCTTTGCCTTTAAATGGAAAGACCCCCATTCTGAGTCCACTCACGTTGACTCAACTTAGGCTCAAACCTTGTTTACCCTCTTTGGAGAAGATCACTGCACTCGTGATTAATGATACCCAAGTTGCCTGGGGAAAGACAAAAAGCTTTGCTGCATTATCTGACAGAAACTGATTACAAAAAAAAAACCTCTGCATATTTCTTGGAGCTGCTGGCTCTATAGAATCTGGATGCTTGAGGTCACAGACACAATGATGCTTACTCAGACTGTCAGTCCCCGGGTGCACCCAGTAGCCCACCTGTGCAAATACTCATACCCAGTTGTTAAGGGCTGCCTCCCACTTTGCCGTCTCACTCTAACATTCACTGTCCTTCTGATAAAAAAACTGACAAGGACCAAGACCTAACTGTCCAGGTGCCACATACTATACTGACCAACCAGATTTAAATGATGAACACCCTGACAAGTGCTGAGTACACCCTGTTTATGGATGGAAGTAGCCCTTTTAGGAATGAAGTCAGGCTGGGTGTGCTGTGGTCACCTTGGACAAAGCTATAGCCAAGCTTTCCTGTAACTTCTTCCTTCTGTTTGGAAACTTGCCACCAGTGATGCCATACCTGTGCTCCTAAGTTCCCTCCAGGGACATGATTTCCTGAAACATCAATCCCAGCTGGAAAAATTTTTAATCAGAGCCAGACCTTCCCCATGCAAGCTCAAGCTCCAGCCACAGCACTGGCTCCCCTACCCCTGCAGCCAGCACAGGCTTCAGCGTCTGTGTCACTGGCTCTGACTTCCCTTCCTGGGCCTTTGAGGACTGATATTTTGAGGAACAATTGATCCCTAGTCAGTGCCCATCTGATGACAAATAAATCTACCTGCAAATCCTGGGTGTCATTTCAGTGCTTCTGCTTGCTGTTTCAATTTCTGTTGCATGAGAAGTCTTTCTTTTTGAGGAATGAAAATTGGAGAAAAGTTTCCATTTGTGTTTGAATTTGTGTTTTGTTGTGTTTTGTGTTGTGTTGGGTTTGGTTTAAATGGCTGTGGTGAATGACTTGTTGGTAGAAACCCACCAGGGAGAAAACAAGAGATAAATGTTTCATCCCCCAAAAATGAAAGTCAGTAAGAGAAATATTGATTCTCTAATAATTTTTCTTCTTGGATATTAATCATTATATGGATTCTTCTTGGATATTAATCGTGTGCTTCAGATATTTGTGTCATTAATTTAAGGGAAAACAATGACAAAATATTGGTTTGTGGGGACAGTGGATCCTTATGTGGGATTAGATTAGGGTCTAGCCCCTTCAGGGGCCTCTGAATCTCAGCAAGCAGCAGGCAGCAGAGCTGACAGGCAGGGGTTGTGATTCATCCCTCTGGGTTGCTATGCTGAGCTGATGACCTGTGGTCTTGACTCCCATCCAGGTGGGTACTAATCCTCTCTTTAAGAAGTTTACTTCTCAAAAATGTTTCACTTCCAAACTCCACTTTTAGGCCACTTACGCTATCTCTGAGCATTAAGGTTAGTAACCAATTAAGTGTCAACCCTCAGCAGATGGAGATGGGACTCCTACCCTATGAAACAGGCCCCCAACTCCAACATTTTCACTCAGTTGTGCTCATCAAGCCAGCATTTGAGGAGCAGATCAGAACAGCAAAACAATAGCACTTAAATTATACAATAGAGAAACACAGGATTCTACAAGAAATTTTGAAGACTAAGCACTGTTATTTTTCCAGCCTGGATTATTCTTTCAGCCTAAAATGAGAAAAATACTTCTCTGAAATGTGTACACCATCTCAAGTATTGCCATACTTAGTGGAAACACCCAAATCTTCCAATCACTGTGGTTAGAGAGATGACGAGGAGTAATGTACATAACTCAGAGACATCTAATAATCTCAAGACAATAACCTCCAATAATTTCTTTTTTTTTTTTTTTTTTTGGCACTGGGGATTGAACTCACAACCTCACACCTGCCAGGCAGGCACTT
The DNA here is from genome assembly GCA_004363535.1 of Dasyprocta punctata. NCBI lineage: Eukaryota > Metazoa > Chordata > Mammalia > Rodentia > Dasyproctidae > Dasyprocta > Dasyprocta punctata. Next base: position 1,471 of record RJWM01024218.1, on the reverse strand, counting down.
AAGCCACTGAGCCAAACTCCCAGCAACCTCCAATAATTAACATACAGTTTATCATTAATGAAGTTCCTGAAAACTAGAGAGAAAGGAAACACTAATTCAGAAATTTGACTATAAATTGCACTATTCTTATCTGTAGAACAAGAAATTCTCTGGGTTTTTAAAAATATTAATAGTCTCATGTCAAATCATTTTTTTATTTAAGAGAAAAAAAGACACATATAAGAAAGACAAAAACAAAAGAGACGAACGACTAGAGCCAATGCACAAGGGGTTTACAAAACAGGATGATAGAAACTTGACAATGGTTGCAGTATTGTGTATTGTTATCTTCAAAATGGTTGCTTACATTAACAGATATAGACCTGTAAAACTGATCTAATCATATGAGTATTAACTGTTCTTTCTCAAGTCAAATCATATCTTCCCATAACCTCTATGTTTTTTAGGGGGAACTCAGGACATTACACGTGTTAGTCAAGCACTGTGTCAATGAGCTACAGCCCTAGCTGCTCGTGATTTCTTGTTTGAGGAAAGATACAGTGGAAAAGGTGAGGATGGGGTTGGGTGGTAGCAACTTAGTACTCCCTGGGTTCCTGGGACAACCAATAAACTGCTGGGAAGCTACAGGGATGTTGCAAGGAAAAATATTTCAACAATAAAGAAACAGAAGAAGCTGCATTCTAATGTGAGAAACTCACCCAAGATCACTGAAAGCCACAGCCTTCGGGAGAGTGTGTGGCCTGTGTACCACTCTCAGCCAGTTCTCAGCTCAGCACAACTTTGAATTACAGTCCCTTGGTCTCACCTCTGTGAGATGCCTGGTGAAAAGGAGTAACAAATTTCATGTGATACTCCTTAAAACACCACAGACACGAATGCTGTGCTACATGCAAGAATAAAATATCAAATAGAATCTGTAACATATTTCTACTACCGAGATCTTTACACATTGACTTAACATGCCAAACAATTGAATTGACTTATCAAGACTTTAAAAAACGTAAGTTCAATACTCTTTATTCTTTCTGCCTTAGAAAGTACTGGCATTTTAGAATCTCATTTTATCATATTGTTATTAAAGTTATTGTGAACTTTATAGAATGGACATATTTGTTTTCAATTTTTTATCTAGTACTTCAAATTTTTATATACAATTTTCTGGCCATAGGTAAAGTTTGTACCTATTGAGTAAGCATTATTTCTGCAGCTTTCAGAATAAGGTAGATGGAGATTTATCTCACATCAGACAAACACTAATGCAACAACTAACTGGTTTCATGGTTAGTAAAGTAATGCAGGTATAATAATAGGTCACATGATTCACTTACTTAAAGTATAAATCTCAGTAGTTTGATATTTTCAGGGTATGAAAACAACACAGTGATCAACTCTAGAACAATTCTATACCTCCAAAAAGGAACATGGCCATTGATAGTCCTTATTTCCCCTGAAAATTCTCCACCATATCCCA
>RJWM01024217.1:5832-31119 GCA_004363535.1 Dasyprocta punctata | reverse complement strand
TGGGCCTCGAAGATCAGACAGAAGACAATCCCCCGTGTCTGCAACATTGCCTACTGTTATCATACAAAGAGACATTCAGGGTGCCGTTCAGAGGCCTGCAAAATCTATGAAAAAACACTAGTGTCTAGTTGCTTTATGTACCTTAGTTGCCATCAATTTAGCCAGACCTCAGAGCCAGCAGCTTGCTTACGGGGGGGGGCGGGGGGATGTCCTTGATTCTGAGCCCGCTCGCTGGTGCCTCACGGTCCCAGCAAGTTGCGGTCCGGTTGGACCGGTTCTGGTTCTCCTCCGGGGTGGCGGAGCCCCCATCCCCGGAAGGCGGATCAGATCTCCCTTGATGCAAGCTGGCGCCGCGTGGCGCTGGCACATTGCGGTCCGGTTGGACCGGTTCTGGTTCTCCTCCGGGGTGGCAGAGCCCCCATCCCCGGAAGGCCTCCATCATTTTCTTGTGTACTTTTAACTTTTTATCTTGATCTTCTTTAGATACACACAGCATTTCTTTCACAATGTTTGTAATTTCATTTTTTACCTGAGAGATTATTTCTCATCTGATTTCCTGTATAGCCTCCTGGAGTTGTTTCTTTAATTCAGTTGCCATCATTTCAGAAAGTTCAGTTGTGTGATTTTCAGTGTCTTCCATTTCAGTGTCTCTTGGGTTAATTCTTAGTGGACTGTAGGACTGAGACTACATTTTGCTGTTTCATTTCATCATTTTTGTTTGGGACTTGTGTTACTGGTCAGGCAGCCTCTTAATGGATTGCACTGGAATGCTGCACCAAGTAGAGCTTCAATCCTCCAGTATCCCTGGCACACCCCCAAACTATGGCACCAGAGCCTTCTGCTCTGTGGCCTGTGATGCTGGCCATGTGTTTCCCTGATGCACTTTGTTGGATTACTCTGGGATGCTGGACTGGGCAGAGGTGGTATCCTCCCTGCAGCTAGCAGGAGCAGAATCCTGGAGCATGTTGCCAGGGCCTAGAACCTGGCTGAATGGAGTTCAGAACATCTGCAACTGAGACATCTAGCAGAGATGCACCTCTTGTGTGTGGCACTGGGAACTTGCACCTGGCTGGGTGGAGTTCAGAGCCTCCAGGACCCAGGCGGCTCGGCAAAGCATGCCCCAGAGTGTGGCACCACCACAACTTTATCTGTGGCTGTGAGGAGTTCAGATCCTCTGGAGCATGGGGCTAGCCAGAGTGGACCCCCAGTGTATGGTACCATGGCCTTGCTCATTGCTGTGCAGAGTTCAGAACCTCCAGGTCCTGCCATGTGGCTGCACCTCTGAACTACAGAGTTGGGGCCTTGTGCTCTATTGGACAGAGCTCAGATTCTCCAAGACTGTTTGGCTATGCTGGTCACTCCATGATGAGAAGATCCGGAGCTCTGGCCTGGGCTTGACTTAATACCTCTGTGTCCTGTGATGCTGGCCAGATGTTCCTCTCATGGATTGTGTTGGGACACTGGGCTGGGCAGGGCTCAGATCCTCTGTGCAGCTAGCAAGGGCACACACCCAGAGCTGGCACCCGGGCCTTGGTTCTGGCTGGGTGTAGTTCAGATCCTCCAGAACCTGCCACATGGCCACAGCCCTGAACTATGGAACTGGGACCTCGTGCCTCTAACAGCTTTTTTTTCCCAATTTATTTAAGAGAAAAAAAATACACATATGAGAAGACAAAAAGCAAAAGAGACAAACAAACGACTAGAGCAAATGCTCAACAGTAACATTATAGGATTATATAACAGGATGATAGAAACTTGGCAAAGGTTGCAATATTGCATATCGTTATCTTCAAAGTGGTGGTTTACATTAATGGATATAGACATGTAAAATTGATCCAAACACATGAGCATGAACTGTTCTTTCTCATAACTAATTCATTCAGCAGTATATTTGTTTTAGTTATCTTACATACACACATATACAGATTTATATCTTTTCCTTTTCCCTTCCCTCTTTCCTCCTTTTCCCTTCCCAATTTCTTTTGCTCATCGAACAGCTTTTAACCATTACATAGTATTTATTGTAGATTTTGGATTATATATACTTTTTCAGTTTCTTACATGAGGGAGACAATACGGTATTTACACATGTGGGTTTGATTTATCTCACTTATGAGTATGGTTTCAAGTCGTGTCCATTTACTTATAAAAGTCTCAATGCAATCTTTCTTAATAGCTGAGTAGTACTCCATTGTATAAAAATATCACATCTTTTTTATCCATTCTTTGACCAATGGGCACTTGCGTTGTTTCCAAGATCTGGCTATTACAAATTGGGCTGCTATACACAAATACCACTGTGGTATGATGTTTTCAGTTCTTCTGGGAAAATGCCCAGAAGCTGAGTAGCTGGGTCAAATGGGATCTCTAATCTTAGCTACCTTAGGAAACTCCACACTGACTCCCACAGTGGTTGCAACAGTCTACACTCCCACCAACAGTGGAGAAGAGTTCCTTTTTCCCCACAGCCCCTCCAGCATTTATTGTTGGATAATATTTTAAACTTGACCATTCTTTCTGGAGTGAGATGGAATCTCAGCGTTGTTCTAATTTGCATTTCCCGAATGACCATTGATGTTGAACATTTTTCACATATTTATTGGCCATTTCTATTTCTTCATCTGACAAGTGTGTATTCATCTCAGATGCCCATTTTTGGATTGGGTCCTTGAATTTTAGGGGCCTGATTTCTTTTAATTCTTTATATGTTTTAGATAGAAGTCCTTTGTCTGATGGACAATTGGCTAAGATATTTTCCCAGTTCGTGGGTTTTCCTTTCACTCTGTTGGAAATTTCCTTTGACATGCAAAAACTTTTAAGTAAGATGAGATCCCAGTTGTTGATTCTGGGAAGTGTTTCCCGTGCAATTTGATTTTTGTTCATGAACTCTCTGCCTACTCCTATGTCATCAAGATTTTTACCTACTTAGTTTTCTAGTAAATTTAGTATCTCTGTTTTAATATTCAGATCCTTGACCCATTTTGAGTTTATTTAGTGCATGGTGATAGGCATGGATCTAGTTTTAGTTTATGGCATATAGAAAGCCAGTTTTTCCAGCACCATTTGTTATAGAGGCTATCTTTCTTCCAATGTACCTGTTAGGCCCCTTTGTCAAAGATGAGGTGGCTAAGTGTGTTTGTAGTTGTGACTGTATCTTCTAATCTATTCCATTGATCTTCACGTCTCTTGTGACTCCAGTACCATGCTGATTTTATCACAGTAGCTTTGTAGTATAGTTTCAAGTCAGGGATTGTGATGCCTCCTGCCTTCCCTTTGTTGCCCAGAATTGCCTTTGCTCTTCTAGGTCTTTTCTGGTTCCAGATGAATTTCAGGAATGCTTTCTCTAGTTCTGTGAGGTAGGCAAGTGGTATTTTGATTGGAATTGCATTGAATCTGTATAATAATTTTGGGAGAATGGTCATTTTGACAATGCTTGTTCTTACTATTTATGTACAGAGAACATCTTTCCATTTTCTGAAGTCTTCTTTGATTTCCTTCTTCAGAGCAATGTAATTTTCACTGTATAGATCTTTTACTTCCTTTGTTAAATTGATTCCTAAATATTTCATTTTTTTAGATGTTATAGTGAAGAGTGTGGTTTCCCTAATTTCTCTCTCAGTGACTTTGTTGTTTGTGTACAGGAATGCTATTGATTTTTGACTGTTCACCTTGCATCCAGCAACATTACTGAATTTCTTTATTACTTCTAGAAGTCTTTTAATGAATTTTTGGGGGTCTTCTATGTAGAGTGTCATACCATCTGCAAATAATTATAATTTTACTTCTTCCTTTCCTGTCCTTATTCTCTTTCTTTCTTTCTCTTGTCTAACTGCCCTGGCTAGTATTTCCAGAACTACATTGAATAGGAGTGGTGATAATGGACATCCTTTTCTTTTTCCTGATTTTAAGTTGAAAGTTTTCAGTGTTTCTCCATTTAGTAAGATGTCGTCTGTTGGTTTATGACATATGGTTTTTATCAGGTTGAGTTAGAGACCATCTATTCCGATTTTCTGTATGGTTTTTATCATGAATGGATTTTGTCAAAAGCTTTTTCTGCATCTATTGAGATGATCATGTGGTTCTTGTGCTTGGTCCTATTGATATGGTGTATTGGATTTATTGATTTGTGTACATTGAACCATCCCTGCATTCCTGGGATGAATCCCACTTGATCATGGTGTATAAACTTTCTGATAACTTTCTGTATTCTATTTGCCAGTATTCTATTGAGGATTTTTGCATCTATGTTCATTAGGGAGATTGGCCTGTAATTTTCTTTTTTGGTTGGCTCTTTCTCTGGTTTTGGTATTAGAGCAATAATTGTTTCCAGGAATGCGCTAGGGAGACTTACTTCCCTTTCAGTTTCATTGAAGAGTTTGAGGAGTGTTGGCATTAAGTCTTCCCTAAATTTCTTGTAGAATTTAGCGGTGAATCCATCAGAGCCTGGGCTTTTCTCTGTTGGTAGTGTCCTAATTACATTTTCAATTTCATTAGCTGAAATTGGGTTTTTCAGCAGTTTTGCATTTTCTTCATTCAGCTTTGGTAATTTATAGGTTACTAGGAATCTGTCCTTTTCTTCTGTGTTATCAAACCTACGTGAGTAAAGGTTTACGAAGTAGGTGTTGATGATCTTTTGTATTTCCACAGGGTCTGTAGTGATTTCTCCCTTTTCATTTCTTATTGCATGAATCTGAGTTTTTTCTTTCCTCTTTTTGATAAGGTTGGCTAGATGTTTATCAATTTTATTTACTCTTTCAAAGAACCAACTCTTCAATTCATTAATTCTTTATATTGTTTTCTTAGTTTCAAATGCATTTATCTTTGCTCTAATCTTGATCATTTCCTCCCTTCTTTGGGCTTTGGACTTGACTTGCTCTTCTTTTTCTAGAAGTTTGAGTTGCAGCATTAGGTCGTTTATGTGTATTCTTTGCATTTTTCTGATGTTGGAGGTTAGAGCTATAAATTTCCCTCTGAGGACTGTTTTCATTGTGGCCCACAGGTTCTGGTAATTTGTATTTGCATTTTCGTTCAATTGCAGATATTGTTTATTTTCTTCTTTTACTTCTTCTGTGACCCATTAGTTATTTAGGAGAGTATTATTTAATTTCCATGTGTTTTGGGGGTTACTGTGTGTTTTTTTTGTCATTCATTTCCAATTTTACTGTGCTATGGTCAGATAATATGCATGGAATTATTTCAGTTCCTTTGCATTTACTTAAACTTGTTTTGTAGACCAGTATATGATCTATTTTAGAGAATGACCCATGTGCAGCTGAGAAGAATGTGTATTCTGATGTTGATGGGTGGAATACTCGGTACACATCTATTGATCCATTTGTTCACAAGTTTGATTCAGTTCTGTTATTTCTTTGCTGATTTTTTGCTTGGGTGATCTGTCTCTTTGTGACAATGGGCTGTTAAGTTCCCCTGTTATAACTGTATTATTGCTTATTTGGTTTTTCATGCTTATTAAGAATCGTCTTACATAGTTGGATGCTCCCATATTCGATGTTTATATATTTATGATTGTAATCTCTTCCTCTTGAAGTTTTCCCCTAACAAGTATGTAGTGATCTTCTTTATTTTTTTTTGATCATTTTCTGTTTGAAGTTCACATTGTCTGCAAACATAATAGTTACCCTTGCTTGTTTCTGGGTTCCTGTGGCATGGAGTATTGCTTTCCAGCCTTTGATTTTTACTCTGTGAATTTCCTTTTGAGTGAAATACCTTTCTTGTACACAGCATATTGTTGGATTTTGTTTCTTAACCCATGCTGCTAGTCTGTTTCTTTTTATTGATGAGTTGAGACCATTTGTATTGATTGTTATAATTGATATGTACTGACTCATCCCTGTCATGATATCTTTCTGTCGTTGGTTTTGTACATTTTCCGTTTAATTATTTGCCCTCCTTAGTCATTTCCTTTTGTTGTTGTTCTTAAGATTGCAGCTATCTTTATCTCTTTCTAGAGTGCCTTTCAGTACTCTTTGTAGTGTTAGTTTGGTGGCCATAATTTTCTTCAGTTGTTCTTTGTCATGGAAGTATCTTATTTTTCCATCAATTTTTAAGGATAGTTTTGCAGGGTCCATCAATCTGGGTTGAAAGTTGTTTTCTTTCTGGATTTGAAATACTTCATTGTAATCTCTTCTTGACTTAAACGATTGTGTTGAGAAGTCTGTCATGATTCTGATAGGCTTTCCTTCATAGGTGATCTGTTCTTTTCTCTGACAGCTTTTAATATTTTGTTCTTGTGGTTTATTTCTGATAGCCTAATTATTATATGTCTGGGTGAAGATTTATTTTGGTTATGGTTATTTGGTCTTCTGTATGCCTCACTTACCTGTATATCAGATTCTCTTCCAATGTTCAGAAAATTTTCTGCTATTATTTCTGTGAATAGTCTTCACAGGTCATTAGTATTGACTCCTGCTTTTTCATTGATGCCTATTACTCTTATGTTATTTCTCTTGGCATCGTCTTGTAGCTGTTGAATTGTTTCTTGGTTCCTTACTATTTTTAAGAGGTCTTTTCTTTCATGGTCTTAAACTCTCATGCTGTCTTCAAGATCTGAGATTCTATCTTCAGCTTCATTCAAGCAGTTTTTCAAACTTTCCATAGAATTTTTCATTTCCTGAATTTCCCTTTGAATCTGTTTCTTGCATTCTATTTGTCTCTTATATTGTTCATTCAAACTTTCCATCATTTTCTTATGCTCTTCTATGTTTTTTATGTTGCTCTTCTTTAGATATACACAACATTTCTTTCATAATGATTGTCATTTCATTTTTTACCTGGGAGATTATTTCTGATTTGAGTTTCTCTATAGCTTCATCAAGCTGTTTCTTTACTGCATTTGCTATTATTTCAGAAAGTTTAGTTTTGTAACTCCCAGTGTCTTCCATTTCATTGTCTCTTGGGTTTGTTCTCAGTGGGTTGGGGAATTGAGACTGCCTCCTGGCCTTTTGTTTTGTCATTTTCTTCTGGGACCTGTGTGCCTCTGTCCTGCGAGGATGACTGGGTGTTCCCTTGGTGTGTTGTGCTGAGTCACGGGACTGGGTAGAGCTGGATTCTCTGCGCAGCTAGTGAGGGTGCACTCCCAGAGTGTGCTGCTGAAGCCTCTGCCTTACTGGGTGGGTACTGAGACCTCCAGGACCCAGATGACTAGGTGTAGAATGCCCCAGAGTGTGGTGCCACCTGGACCTTGAGTCTGACTGGAAGGAGTTCAGAGCCTATGGAGCACCAGGCAAGCCCGGGCAAGTCCCAGGCCTACAGTGCCAGGACCTTGCACCTGGTTGGGAGGGCCCACAACCTCTTGTACCTGCCACACTGGCCGCACCCCTGAATAATGGAGCTTGTGCTCTGCACTCTGATGGGCAGAACCCAAGCTCTCCAAGGCCCTGCAGCTATGCTGGCCAGTCCCTAATGAGCAGCTCTGGGGTTCTGGGCTTGACTGGGCTCAGTACCTCTGTGTCCTGCGAGGCTGGCCAGGCATTCCCCTGGTGGGTTGTGCTGAGACATGGGACTGGGTAGAGCTGGATTCTCTGTGTAGCTAGTGAGGGTGCATTCCTGGAGTGTGCTGGAGCCTCTGCCTTACTGGGTGGGGGCCAAGACCTCCGAGACCCAGGTGACTAGGCAGAGGGTACCCTGGAGTGTCCTCTAACAGCTTTTAGTGGTCTGTTCTTATGTTGAATTTCTGGGATGCTGATTATTATATGTCTGTGTGTAGATTTATTTTGGTTATGGCTAATTGAAGTTCTATACGCTTCACTGATCTCTTTGTCAGTTATCTTTCCATGTTTGGGGAATTTTCAACTGTTACTTTTATAAATAGTCTTTTTTATCACTTGTGTTGTCACCTTCTTTTTTGTTTATACCTATCAATCCTATATTGTTTTGCTTTGCATCATCTTGCAACTGTTGAATTGTTATTTCCTAATTTTTTGTTATGTTTAAAAGATCTTTCCTTTTCTGTCATTCACTGCAATGTTTTCTTTGAGGTGTGAAAGTCTGTCTTTACATTAATGGAGGCAGTTTTGCCAGCTTTTGATAGAATTTTTGATTTGCTGTATATCTTTTTGAATCTGTTTCATGCATTTTGTTTCTTTCTTTTATTGTTCATTCGAGGTTTCCATCTTTTTGCCATGTACCACAATTTTTTTTTTAGCTATGCCTTCTTTAGATGTGTTTAGGATTTGTTTTATTTCATTTATCATTTCTTCTTTTACCTGGGTGGTTACTTCTGATCTGAATTCTTTCATAGCTTCATGGAGTTGTTTCTTTACTTCAGTTGCTATCATTTCAGAAGCTGCAGGTATATGGCTTACACTTTCTTCTATGTCCATATCTCCTAGGCTTGTTTGGGATGTGCTGGAGGTTTGAAATTGCATTTTGCTCTTTTGTTTTGTCATTTTCCTGTTTTCCCCTTTGGAAACCAAATGCAAGTTCTCAGTTTCTTCCTGGGTTGAGGATGTTTGACTGTACTGCAGAGAGTTTCCTCAGTTGATTGTGGGTTGTTAGGCAGACCCTACCAGGTCCCTAGTGGCATTTGAGGGCTGCTCAAGTGTGAGTAATGTGCTGGATGGACATTCAGCACATGCCATGTGGCACGTCAAAACTCCCCAGGTGCTTGAAGTTGCTGGGTGGGGCTCTACTAGGTTCTGAGTCACATACCAAGGCTGAACAGCTAGATGGAGTATGCTGTGCAGGCCTTTAGCTCATGCTCCATTTTACACCAAATATCCCCAGCTGCTTGGGGTCACTGTGCAGGGCCTTGCCAGGTTCCAAGCAAGGTGCCAAGATGGCTTAGCAAGGTAGACTTCGCTGTGCAGGCCTTCAGCCCATGCTGCTGAGTGCAGGAGGTTCCTTTCTCACTTGATGTCACTGGGCGAGGCCTAACAAGGCCCTGAGTGACCCACCCGAAGATCTCTGCCTGTTTGGGAATACTAGGTAGCCAAGCGAGGTACCAAGGTTGCACGGCTAGGTGGAGTTCACTGTGCAGGTCTTCAGCTTCCACCACCTCTGTCTGCTTTATTTCATTTTGCATTATGATCTCAACTTTCATCTGCTTTTCTAAAAATGAGTCAAATTTTACCTTTATAGCTCATTGGAACTCCATTGTGTCTAGGTAATGTAATTTAAGTGTATAGATTTTTAGTGTTAAATAAAGTCACCTGCTTTTGCTACCAATCTCCAGAACTATTTCATCTTATAAAACTCAAGCTCTTTTGTACTTATTAAACAATTATTTCTATTATACATTTGCCTTGGCCCCTGCCATCTTTTTGTAAAGATTTTTATTTTATTACTACATATTTGGAGTTCATGTGGTTTGCAGTCACGTTGGGGAGTGGTTACATGTAAATAGCACACCATCTTTCTCTTTTTAATCCCCTTCTCATTCTCTCCTTCTCCCTCCCTCATTCTTCAATTATTCAATCCCATTTTTTATTCTTATTGATATTATTAATCTTAACTCATGCTAGGGCATATAATAGTTACATCAATTGAGATTCTTAGGTTCTTGAACATGGCTTATCTTTACTCTACTTATTTCCCCTTCCCTTCCTCACCTCTCACATGTTTTCCCTTGGATCATATTACTACTGTAAGAAATTCATCTCCTTGTCCCTTTCTGTCCATCTTTCTTATTCCCTTTGTTTGTACTTTGAAACACTCAAGTGAGAGATACCATATGATATTTAAGCTTGTGTTTCTGGTTTATTTCACTTTGCATATCTTCCATGCACATCCATTTTCCTACAATTGTCTCAAATCTGTTATTTTTATAGCAGAACAGTATCCTATTATATGCAGATACCACATTTTCTTTAGCAATAATCTGTTGTTCGGTATACAGACTGTTTCCAGGATTAAGCTTTTGCAAACTGTGTTGCCATAAGCATTGACATGCAAGTATTGCTGTAGTATAATGCCTTAAGCTCTGTTGGGAAGATTTTTACCGCGGTGATGGTTGGATCATGTGGAATTTCTGATTTCAGTTCTTTGAGAAATCTCCATACTCATTTCTATAATGGTTGTACTAGTTTACATTCCCACCAACAATGAAGGAGGGTTATTTTTTCACCTCAGTCTCCCCAGTATGTGTTGTTTGAATTCTTAATGACTACTGTTCTCTCTGGAGTAAGGTGGAATTTTAGCATTTTATTAATTTGTATTTCTCTGATGGCCAGAGATGATGAGCATTTTTTCACATATTTGTTAACCATTTTTATTTATTTCTCTGTGAAGTGCTTGTTCACTTTTCTTGCCCATTTCTTGAATGGATCTTTAATTTTGGCTGGTTTAGTCTTTCTGAATTCTTTTATATTCTAGATATTAGTCATCTGTCTGAGGAACAACAGGCCAAAAATTTTCCCATTCTGTTTTCTCTTCACTCTACTGATTGGATTTTTTTGCTATACAGAAGTTTGTGGTCTGGTTCAACCCCATTTGTTGATTCTTACTGTTATTTCTTGTGCTTGTGACCTACTAAGAAGAAAACAGAATCAAACTTTTGTAATTTATTTTTACAATAGTAGTTTATATACATAATGCATACTTCCATCTCACCAGAAAAACAATTCTGTTGTCACTTCATACTTTTTTTCTTTGATGATACTAAGGTCTACATTCAGCTACCTTCCCAGTCCTTTTATTTTTTATTTTTGAGACAGATTTTCTCTGTGTTGTCCAGGTTGTGCTTGAACTCACAGTCCTCCTGACTCAACCTTCTATAATGTTGAGATTACAAGAGCTGGCACTTCATCTATTTTACTATTCAAATACCAAACCTTCCCATTGAATACCTTAAAATGTTGATCCTTTGTGTTGAAATTTGAAGTTAGGGGTCTGACAGAATAGTCGCTATATTTGCGTTTTTGTTTCCTCTTTGTTTTTAAGAGTGCACAGAAAGGTATAGTTTTTCTAGAACAGTGCATATTTTCTGCAGGAAACTCACCATGAAATACTTTATTTTTCATGTGAATTTTCTTCAGGTCTGCAAAGACAGCAGAATTATTTAAAAAAATCAAGAGTTATAAGCAGCAGAAGAAAAGGCAGCACATTAAGTTTCAAGAAGATTCATCCAGATGAAAACAAGGTAACAATATTGATTGTGATCTTGAATTATTATTATAGTACCTCATAATAAGTACATTGCTATCTCTGTGTTCTATTAGTTACATACCAATGGTCAGTTATCACTTATACTTACGGAAAGATTAGTTTACTAAATATCTAAATACATGCAAATTTTATAATATGGAGTGAATAAAATCTAAATTTTAATATTAAAAGGTGGATACATATATGTATTAACATATTATTAATTTTCCTTTACCTTTGTTTCTATTGGAAATTTCAAAACATTTAAATGTATTGTTTTATATGGATAGGGCCATGGAAATCATGTAAGGTGTTATATTTTAGGATTACATAAAACAGTGTATCCTGAGTAATGAGTTACATATGAATACATTTCTTCTGGCAATGAGATTAACCAATTTGAGTGTCTTGTTTTTAGGTGGGTTTATTTAAAGCAAAAATTGCCGTGACAGTTTTGATTCTGTTAACTGTATTCAGTCTCTGAGGAGGAATTCAAGTTTTTAAATTAACTTAAACATTTTAAGGTGCATTTTTTAGTGGCCTTAATTATACTCAGAAGCAGAATCATCAGGCCCATTAAATATTACCTCTCATTTCCCTTCTATTCCCCACCCCCAGTTAACCTCTAAATAAAATTTTGCCTGCCTCTTTTTAAGTGCCTCCAAAATGTAGAGCCATACTTGTGTGCGTGTTTGTGTGTGTGTGTGTGTGTGTGTGTGTGTGTGTATGTGTGAGTTATTTCATTCATTTGGTGATTTCTGGGTTCACCTGTCTTACAGCATGTATCCAAATTTTATTCTCCTTTTTACTCTGGATAAGTCTTTGTATATGTATACCACATTTTCTTTTCATTCATTAATCTGTTGATAGACATATGAGTTGTTTGCTTCTTTTGGCTATGTTGAATAATGATACCCTGAACAGGACTGCAGAAGTATCTGTTCAAGTCCCAGCTTTTCAAACTTTTTAGCATATATGGAATTGTGTAAGTGATTGGCCATGTAATTCTATGCCTAAATTTTGAGGAAACTTACAACACTTTGTATTGTTTACCTCCAATGATTAAAATTTCATAGAGCAATTCTGAAGAAGATAGAGAAGAGGAAGAGGAGGAGAAGTAGAAAGAGGAAGATGAAAATGATAATTCTAAGTCTCCGGGAAAAGGTAGAAAGAAAATTTGTACGATTCTTAAAAGTGATAAACTAAGAACAGAAATACAAAATACTTTTAAGAGGAGGAGAGGCAAAAATTAATTGCTGAGAGGGAGCATGAGCAAGAGAAGTTAAGAGAGGTAACCAGTTTAATATATGAATTTCATAGATTCATGTCATGGATATATTTCAGTGTATGAAGAGTAGAATGTTGTAGTCAACTACAGATTTCTAGCTAAAATTGATTTTTCATACTGGCAGCATTTTATGAAATGTAAAAGTCACTTTTAGGCTGTATCACTAGTATAATTAGGTGTGTGTAAAGATTTGATATCTTAAATGGTCGCCAAAATGACTATGGTGTAACGGGGTAGAAAAATGTGTAAAGTTTATTTCTTAATACATAAAAGTTTTCAGTTTTAAGTGAACTTTATGTTGCAAACATTTAGAAATAAACAGGTATAACAAAACAGTGAACTTCCAGGTGTCCATTATCCATCTTCATCCATTACTAACAGGGCCAGTTTTGTTTCATGTATTTTACTTTCTGATTATTTTAGGGCACATCCCAGAAACCATATCATTTCATCTGAAATTAGTTGAGAATATATTGTTAAAAAATAAGGACCTTTTAAACATTACTGTAATACTATTACATTTAATTTACTCATTTGTTCACTATATCAGTGGGTTTTTTAAAATATAGAATATGTAGCATTTAGATATAATATCTTTTATTAATTTGAATCTGTGGTTTTCATTTTCTCCCCATTTTTATATTCATTTTAAGAAAGCATACCCTTTGGCAAAGTTCATTGACTTTTATATTTCCTATAAATTGGTAGTTGAATGCAGAAGCCTGGTCAGATTTAAGTTTAATTTTTGACAAAATAGGTCACAGATGGTAATGTATACATCCTCTTTCATGGTACTGGGGATCAAACTCATGACCTCACACTTGCCAGGCAAGCACTTATGCCACTGAGCTAAATCCCTGGGCACTTAGAGGTATTTTAAACCTGGTTGTCCTTTGTGTGGTGTTAATTTTAGCTAGTATTTTTCATCAAATAATAGTCTTTTGTGAAAATCCATTAAAATCAATACTACGAGTTTTTTATTCTGATCCTTGATATGTATTTGAATATTTATGTTATTAAAAAATATGATCATTGTTAGTGGTATATGCTATATTATCTGTCTTATTTCAGATAAAATGGGACATGTTAACATATTTTATAAATTATTTGGCTTATCATGCATCTTTTCTAATTTTTTTCTTATAAAATTTAAAGCATACCCTTTGTTAAAATCAGTTATTTCTAAAAGGCTATATTGAAAATTTTCCATTGAGGCAATGACTAGTTTTTCTTTTAAATTGTCTTTGTTTTTCCCTGTTATATTTCTCTTTAATTTTCTTATACTATTTATTGCTTAATTGGCCACTTTTAGATATTACTCTTGATATGGAAGTTATGGATTTAGCTCTCTCTCTACTCACCAAAGGCATACTTCCTTCTTCTTATTCCGATAAAGGTTATATCATACTTCTCAGTTAATCATTTTAGCCAGTGTTGATATGAGTAGGTAAATATTCATAGCAGTTCTACATTGTGTATATTGCCTATATAGTACAAATACACACACACATATATAGTTTCTGCTGATTACATTCCTTTGTATGTCTTTCTCTTGTTGTTTTTCCTAGATTTAATATTTGCCCTTTTTCTCAGTGTTTTGTTCACATAGCTATTATGAATTTAATTCCCAGTTTTCCACCAGAACTCCAAAACTTCTCAGTATATTCAAACACCAGGTAATTGAAAAATTTTAGCTTTTTTGTTTTTGGAACTGTCACTGCTGAAGCTTCTTTTTCCTATTCCAATTTTGTCTGCTTTACCTGCTTTTCATTGTTATTCTCAAAATTCCTTTACCTGTCTCTTGTTTTGGATTCCCAGTTCCTTGGATTCCATATTTCCCTTGGAATCTAATGTCTCAGAATTTCTTAAATTATGTACTTAAATGCAGTGGTACCTCTGTTCACAAACTTAATTCTTTCCACAATTCTGGTCACAAACCAAATTGGATGGAAACCAAATCAAATTCAGTGGTTAGGTTTCAAGTTGACCTCATGGAGAAATTGGATTTTGTTCTCGTCCAATTTGGCTTGCAACTAGAATTGTGGAAAGAATTAAATTCATAAACTGAGAAACCACTGTACTGTGTATCTCTGAGTAATTGAAGTCATGGACATTATGCAATTTCAAGTATATTTTTAAATTGCTTGGTACTACCAAAACATAAAAACAATTGTGTCGTTCTTCAGTGATATGGGGTAATGAGATATATGTTAACCTGAAACTTTAAATGTAGCAGAACAAGGTTATTTCAACAAGAACCTTATGGAAATGATGATAACCGCTATAGCATTGTTACAGAGAAGGGTGGACTTTAAAACCTTTGTGTTCTGGGAAGGAATCTTGAAATGTATAAGATCTATTTCATCATTTTATTTTTGATATTTCATAAATTTCCTGTTGTACTGTCCATAAATATTCTTTTTTCTCACAATTTGAATTTTAGAGGAATATTTGGCTCCGTTAGATGCCTTGAAAGGTTTTGGTTTTCAGTTTTTTTTTACACAGCTTTATTTATAGATAATTTAGAGCTAATTTTATCAACACTTTTTCTCCCCAAGGAGATGAAGCCTCATCTGAATCGATGCTTGTCACAGTGAATGATGATGAAGATGACAATGATCCTGAGAATAGGTATGATTCAATCTGTAATGACTTCATAGATTATAACACAACCTATTCATGGCTGCAAACTGCAGCAACAGAACAGAAAGCAGTTTGCAAAGCAGGAGTACCTGCCCTAAAAAAGACTGACAGTCTTCCTGCAAGTTTGAATGAAGGGCCAGAAAATTGGCTAAAACTCAGAAACATTAAGAGAAAGTAAACATTAACACACCTAGCATAGGATGTGCTATAAATGCAGAACTGTCAATTTTATGTTTTTTGGTAAACCATGATCATTTTTTGAAGATGTTTTTAATTTTGACAGATTATTTTTTATGCAAGTGATTCATGTTACAATAAATTGGTGACAACACAAATCTCTCTCCTTAAGTGATTATTGTGTTTAATTGTCATCCAGTGTGGTGGTCCAATTTATTCAGACCTATTGAAACAGAAAGGTAAGATTACTTAGATATTGAAGATTAAGAAATTGCTTTTAAAATTAGCATCAATTTTCAAGGTAGCTAGACTCATTTTATCCATTTTCAAATAAAGTGGATGTAGTACGATAGAATTAACTTTAATAATACCTAATAGGTTTAAATATAAACCTGTACAGATTTAATTAACTAAGGGGTGATTGAGAGATGGAAAAAAAGTTTTACCCTGTTATAACAGTGAACTGTAAACAAAATAAAGATATTAAAGAATATAATCATGGTGTTTGTAAATATCTTGTGAACATTTCCTACACTCTGGGATATTCTTACTCATAATCTTTAACAGGTAGAGCGATGTAGTGAATAGAACTGGAGTAATGGGATAGAGCTATCCTACCTCTAATTTTAATGTTTCTAATAATTGTGCGATCTTGGACAAGTGACTTTAACTTCTTTTCGAAAGTTTTCTATCACTAAAATGAAATGCTTAGATGAAATTTTCTCAGATTAATTCTAGCACCAAAAGATTCTCCACTACTAACAATGGCTTGTCCCATGCAAGCAAGATGCAAGAGCAATACCAGTTATTCAGCAGTGGACTTAAAATTTTCCTGGTGCTATCTTCATACCTGGCTTGATTGCATTTAAAAAAAAAATCCATTTTTTTAAGGAATAAAAAGAAGATTAAAAAAAGTAAAACAAAATTTCAAAACACATCAATCAGGAGACAACAATGGTACATACATTGTGCATTGTCATCCACAAATCTTTCACCCAGAGCACAAGACATCTGCTTACAATCGTCTGAACAATGCCAGCACAAATATTTCTCTTCAGTGAACTCAGAGAAAACAATTTTAATTGCATATCTCACAGAATTAGAGAAATCTCCTTTTTCAGAGTACTGTAGTTTTCAATCTAGAGACTTTTTACAACCTTTATTAGATTGATTCCTAGGTATTTCATTTTTTTGGATGCTATTGTAAAACGTATTGCTTCTCTGATTTCTATGCCAGTGACTTTGTTATTTGTGTACAGGGACGCTATTGATTTTTGAGTGTTGACTTTGTATTCAGCTATGTCACTGGAGTTGCTTATTAAGTCTAGTAGTCTTTTGTTGTAGTCTTTGGGGTCTTCTATGTAGAGTATCATGTCATCTGCAAATAATGATAGTTTAGCTTCTTCCTTTCCTATCTTTATTCCTTTTATTTCTTTCTCTCGTCTAATCACTTCAGTTAAAGTTTCTAGGACTATTTTGAATGAGTGGAGACAGTGGATATCCTTGTGCTGTTCCTGATTTCAGAGAGAAAGCTTTCAGTCTTCGTCCATTTAGTATGATGTTGGCTGTTGGTTGTCATAGAAGACTTTTATCAGACTGAGATAAAAACCATCTATTCCAATTTTCTGTAGGATTTTTATCATGAATGGGTGTTGGACTTTGTCAAAAGCTTTTTCTGCATCTATTGACATGTCCATATGATTTTTGTCCTTGGCTCTGTTAATAAGATGCATTACATTTATGGATTTATGTATGTTAAACCAACCCTGCATCCCTGGGATGAAACCCACTTGATCATGGTATATAGTCTTCTTGATGGTTTGCTGCAGTCTGTTTGCCAGTATCTTACTGAGGAGTTTTGCATCAATGTTCATTAGGGAAATTGGTCTGTAATTCTCTTTCTTAGTTGGGTCCTTCTCTGGTTTTGGTATAAGGGTAATGATGGATTCCAGGAATGAATTTGGAAGTATTGCTTTCCTTTCAATTTCATTTAAGAGTTTGAGAAGTAGTGGTATTAGGTCTTTTCTAAATTTCTTGTAGAATTCAGCAGTGAATCCATCAGGGCCTGGGCTTTTGTTTGTTGGTAGGTTTTTAATTACATCTTTGCTTTCATTGATTGATATTAGTTTACTTAAGATTTTTAAATCTCCTTGATTCAGCTTTGGTAATTCGTATGTATCCAGGAATCTGTCCATTTCTTCTGTGTTTTCCATCATGTTAGAATACAAGATTTCAAAGTAGGTATAGATGATCTGAATTTCTGCAGGATCTGTTGTGATTTCACCCTTTTCATTCCTAATTGCATAGATTTGAGTCTTTTGTTTCCATTTTTTTATAAAGTTGACTATGATTTTGTCAATTTAATCTTTCAAAGAACCAACTGTTCAATTCATTGATTGCTTCTATTTTTTTAGTCTCCAGTGTGCTAATTTCTGTTCTGATCTTCATAATTTCCTCCCTCATATGAACTTTTGTCTTAGCCTGCTCTTCTTCTTCTAGAAGTTTCAGGTTCAACATTGAGTTGTTTATTTGCATTTGTTCTGTTTTCCTGATATAGGCATTTACTGCTATAAAATTCTCTCTTAAGATTGCTTTCGTTGTGCACCACAAGTTGTGGTATCTTGTGTTGTCGTTATAGTTCAACTGTAAAAACTGTCTAATTTCTTCTTTAATTTCATCTGCGACCCATTGGTTGTTCAGCAGGGTGCTATTTATTTTCCATGTATTTATGATGTTCTTATGGTTTCTTTTTCCATGGATTTCCAATTTCATTGCACTGTGGTCTCATAGTGTACATGGAATAATTTAAATTCCTTCGTATTTACTTAAGCGTGCTCCATGAGCCAGTATGTGGTCTATTTTGGAGAGCATCCCATGTGCAGCTGAGAAGAATGTGTATTCTGATATTGCAGTGTGGGAAATTCTATAGTCATCCACTAAGTCCATTTGTTCAAAAGTATGATTTAGTTCTAATGTTTCATTATTGGTTGTTTGTCTATTTAGTCTCTGTTTTGGTGGCAGTGAGGTATTGAAATCTTGAGAGATTGTATCAAGGCTTATTTGATTTTTCATGTATGTTAGTAATTGTGTTATATAATTGGGTGCACTGGTATTTTTTACATATGTATTTATGATTATTATCTCTTCCTTTTGGATTGTTCCCTTCATGAGGATGTAGTGATCTTCTTTATTTCTCTTGATCAGTCTTGGCTTGAAATTCACTTTGTCTGCAAATAGAATAGCTGTTCCTGCTTTTCCCTGTGTCTTCTCACATGGAGTATTGTTTTCCATCCACTGACTTTAATTTTATGAATTTTTTTATTTAAATGTGTTTCTTGTATGCAACATATTGTTGGATCTTGCTTCTTGATCCATTCTGCCAGTCTGTGTCTTTTGATTAGTGAACTGGGACCATTAACATTGATGGTTATAATTGATAGGTATTGACTTATCCTTGTCATGTTATTTTACTGTTGTTGGCTCCCCTTTTCTTTCTCCATCCCTCTAATTATTTGCCTTTCCTGGAGGATTCCTTCTGTTAGGATTCATTGAGCTGTAGTTATTTTATCTCTAGAACGTCCTTCAGAACATTTTGGGGTGCTGGCTTAGTGGTCATAAATTTCCTCAGATGTTCTTTGTCATGGAAGTATCTTATTTCTCCATCAATTATGAAAGATAGTTTTGTGGGGTACATCAATCTGGGTTGAAAGTTGTTTTCCTTTGGAGCTTGGAGTACTTCACTCCAAGATTTCCTTGACTTGAGAGTTTGTGCTGAGAAGTCACCTGTAATTCGGATGGGCTTTCCTTTATATGTGATTTGTTTCTTTTCTCTAACAGCTTTTAGGAATCTATTCTTGTGTTGAACTTCTGGAATCTTGACTATGATGTGTCTGACTGTAGATTTTTTTTTGATCATTGCTAGTTGGAGTTCTACATGGCATGTTTATCTGTATGTCAAATTCTTTTGCTCTACCAGGAGAGTTTTCTGTCACGATGTCTGCAAACATATTTTTAGTGTCATTTGTATCTCCTGCTTGTTCATTGACTCTAATTAATCTTAAGTTATTCTTCTTTGCCTCATGTAGCAGCTGCTGGATTGATTTCTCATGGTCCCTCACTATTATTGAGAAATCTTTCTTTTCCTGGTCACTAACTGCAAGCCTGTCTTCAACATCTGAGATCCTGTCCTCACATTGGCCTAATCTGCTTTGAATACTTTCAGTGGAGTTTTCATTCTCCTGGATATCTGTTTGAATCTGCTTTATGGATTGCATTTCCTTCCTATGCTGAGATTCCATAATGTTCTTCAGCTTGTCTATTTTTTCTCTATTTCTGTTCTAATGTCACTAAGCATGGTGTGTATTTGCTAATCTCTGTAGTTATCTGAGAGATTATTTCTGATTTGATTTTTTGCAGTGCCTCATTGAATTGCTTTGTTCTTAACACTTCAGAGAGGCCTGATGGGGGGCTTTTGGATTGTCCTACCCTATTGCCCCCTGAATTTGCCTTTGATGAACTAGATGTTTGGGGTTGCATTTTCTTAAGTGTCATCATTTTCTCTGTCTTTTTTTAAGTTTAATTCCTGGGGTGATGCTTCTGAGTAAACTATGATGGGTTGTTTTATGGCTAATATTTAGGACCCTTCAATAATTACTATTTCTTTGAGGTATCTTCCAATTGTAGCTGGTTTTTGGGTTTTGATTTTTTTTTGCAAGTTCATACCTCTTCATTTTGTTGGAGACAAGAAATTACTGACTGATTGGGCCAGTCCCTGGGTCTTTGGCACTGTGCCACAGTATTTCCTGTGATCCTTAGTCAATCTCAGTCATGGAATACCAGGAACAACAGATGTTTAGAGCAATGATACCAATTTTGGTTATCATGGTACCAATAGCATCAAACAAAGCCTATAAAATGACAAACTGAGCTAACCCTTAATTTGGATCATTTAACCATATGAACTATATTTGTAATTATATAACAAAATGTAAAACAAAGCAGATAACTATGTGCAGTACATATGTGCTTAATGTGTCAATTTTGCCTGCAGGTGTTAAACTTTGAAATGGATTAAGGAGAAAATAGAGAAGTGGAGGAAGGGAAAGAGATTAGAAGTAAGGTTGGAGGACAAAGTGGGATCACACCAACTTTGGGAAACTGGTACAGAAGACTGAAAGAAAAGAGAGATGGAAGAGATAAAAAGAACAGAACAGAACCACACCTACAAAGAGGTTAGGGACCACTTTCACACTCATATAAAACAATGAAGGAGAAAGAGGGGAAAAAGAGAAAGAAAGAAAAAGAAAAACTAAAAAAGAAAAAGAAAAAAGAAAACCAAACAGTCCACTTCCAGGACTCTCTCTGGTTTCACTAGTAGACAACCTATGGAGACAGAGTCCTGAATCATGCTGATCTATCCCAGAAAGCCAGCAGTATCTTTTTGGCAGGTTAGCAGGTAATCTCAGCAAGCCTGCTTTGAGACCAGACTCACTGGGCTTGCTACAGTCCAAGCAATTTCCACAGGCCTGAGCTCAGTTGGGAGCTTCTAGATGAGGCCTGGGGATTTAACTGAGTGGCATAAACACCTGCCTGGAAAGCTGGCAGCAGTTCAGGGTTCTGAGCTCAGCCAGCCCATTCCCAAAGTGGCTCCTGTCTGATTTCTCTCTCCCATGGGAGGACTCAGTTCTTTGCTCTCACCTCCAGCCAGTGCAGTCCTCCATGTCTACTGCTCCCCTTGACTGCAGTGTCTGTCTGCAGAGGCCTCCTGGGTCACCAGCGGGCACCATCACCATGAAACTGTGTCCCCAGGTTTGAATGGCTCCTCTCAGACAGTGAGTTCTGTCTCGGGGTGAAAGTGCCACCAGCTACTGCCATCTTCTTTGTTGAAGTTTTGCTTTTCAGTCTCTCTGTGGGCCTCAATTCACACTTCAGATTCTTCTTGGGTCTTAGGGACCCACTTTCCTCCTTCTTGTCTCCCTCATGATGCTATATTCCAACGTCTTAATGGTGACTCTTACAGAGGTTGTTTTCCCTGCTGCTTACTGTTCTGCCATCTTCCCAGAGGCCAGTTGCCTCTTTAGTTTTTGACTTCAAACATTCTATTCACTTATCCACTCACCCACGTTTCCAACGACCTTGGTTGTTGACTAAAGACGTTTAGTACAGGCACTGCTGCTACTTTGTTATGCCATACCAAGTGTGACAATTACCTTTATCTGCTACCAATAGGGAATTCTTCTATTCCTTGTTTTTCTCCCTTAGTCTACCTCCAGAGCAATCTGATCCCTAAGCCCAGTGACCATTCTGACAACATTTGAAACACGGATCTGGAGGAACCCTCTGAGGCAGAAATGCCCTAGAGATGCTTTTGGCCATGGACAGGGGATCCACTCAAGCTGGAGGATTTCTAACAGCAGAGGTTAATATCTGCAACTCAGAAGTGCACTGTTTTCTATCTATAGTACTAAAAATTTGAAAGCCAAATTAATAAGTCTCTTTTGTGGTGTGCGAGGGCAAAATTGTAATTTGGATTGGGTATGGGGTGAAATGGAGTCAGGAATAGCTTATGGAAGAGTATGAAATTTAGGACAAAGTGTCAAGTAAATGGAACAGACACCTAATTGGTAGGACTTTCTACAGGAGGGGAGGGAGCAGCTATATCAGCCATGGGAAGCTCTGAGTATGAAGAAGAAGCAACTGTAGCATCCAGAGGCCCTAAAGGGGGAGAAAAAAGGATTTGAGAGGGCTTGCATGAGGTGTACAAAGTAGAAATATTAGGGAGGGTGAAGAATGCTTGTAGGTAGGGAACTCTCAACAACATTTTTAGCTGTTAGCAGTAATTGTCTAATTCCCACAGAATGGAGGGATCAAAGGTCCCATTCTTTTTTTTTTTTTTTTTTTTTTTTGCAGCACCAGGGATTGAACTCACAACCTCGCACCTGTCAGACAGGCGCTTAAGTCACTGAGCCAAACTCCCGGCCCTGGTTTTTTTGAGCCAGGGTCGCACTGTGTAGCTCAGGCTGGCCTTGCACTTGTGTTATAGCCCAAGCCGACCTTGAACTCACAGCACTCCACCTTTAGCCATCGTAGTGTTTCATAGAGATATTAGTAATATTCCTACTTTGTTCAACTCATGTAATCCCTCTGAAATTCTTCAGTCTTCCCCTTGGGCCTCTTCTTCACCCCCAAAGATTCCCATGGCTGCTACAGCTGCTGCCTCCCTCCTGTAGGACCTCCTGCCAACTAGATGTTATAGACGGTTCCATCGAACAACATCAGAATACACATTCTTCTCACTTGCACATGAGTTGTTCTCTAAAGTAGATGAATGTATTTAAGTAAGTTCAAAAGAATTGAAATTATCCCATGCATATTTTCTGACCATAGGGCTGTAAAATTGGAAATTAAAGACAAAAGAAACTGCAAAAACTCCATAAACACATAGAAATTAACACCCTTCTGAGCAATCAATGGGTCAGTGGTGAAATTAAAGAAAAATTAAACAATATCTACAAGCATATGAAAATGCAAATAAAACTTACTGGATCCTGTGGTATTCAATGAAAGCATTCCTAAGAGGGAAATTTATAGTAGTAAATTCTCACATCAGGGAAAAATATAGCACAAGTAAATAATCTAAGGCTGCACCTCAAACTTCTAGAAAAAAAAGAACCAGCCAAGCTGAAAGCCAATACAGGGAAGGAAATAATAAAGATCAGAACAGACATTAATGTAGTTCAGACTAAGAAAGAAATACAAAGAATTAATGAAGCCAAAAGTTGGTTCTTTGAAACAATAAATAATTTTGATAAATTCCTAGTCAACCTTATAAAAAAAGCAAAAGAGAAAACTCAAACCCATGAAATAAAGAATGAAACAGGTGAAATTACTATAGGCTTTGTGGAAATTCAGAAGATCATCGATACTTACTTTGAAAATATTTACTCGCAGAGGTTGAAAAACATGGAAGAAATGGATGGATTCCTAGAAATGTATGTAGTACCAAAGCTGAATCAAGAAGATATAAAAATTCTCAGTGACATAATATCAGTCAATAAAATTGAAAATGCAGTAAAATTTTTACCAACAAAGAAGAGACCACGCCCTGATGGATTAGTGGTTGAATTCCACAAGAAATTCAGAGAAAATTTAATGCCAATATTCCTCAAACTCTTTAATGGAATTGAAAGTTATGCAATTCTCCTTAACATATTCCTGGAGGCAAGAATTGATTGCTCTGATATCAAAAACCAGAGAAAGATCTAACTGGAAAAGAGAACTAGAGGCTAATATCCCTAATGAACACAGATGCAAAAATCCTCTATAAAATACTAGCAAACAGAATGAAGCAAATTATCAAGAAGATTATACATCATGACCAAGTGGAATTCATTCCAGGAATGCAGGGATGGTTCAACATACACAAATCAATAAATGTAATAATCCTTATCAAAAGAACCAAACACAAAAATCTCATGATCATCTCAATAGATGCAGAAAAACTTTCGATGAAGTCCAGCACTCATTCATGATAAATCCCTACAGAATACTGATATAGATAGGCTTTACCTCAATCTGATAAAAGCCTTCCATGACAAACCAACAGCTAAAATCATACTAAGTGGACCAAAACTGAGACTTCCACTTTAAAATCAGGAACAAGACAAGGATATCCACTATCTCCACTCATATTCAATATAGTTCTGGAAACATTAGCCAGAGCGATAACATAAGAGAGAGAAATAAATGAATAAGGATAGGAAAGGAAGAAGTGAAATTATCATTATTTGTAGATGACATGATACTCTACAAAGAAGACCTCAAAACACCACCAAAAGACTTCTAGAATTAATCATTAAATTCAGTAGTGTAGCTGGAGACAAAATCAATACTCCAAAATCAGTAGCATTTCTGTACAAAAACAACAATCTCACTGAGAAAGAAATTAGCGTAACCACATCCTTCACAATAGCATTCAAAAAATGAAATACTTAGGAATCAATCTAACAAAGGAAATGAAATAAATATACATTGAAAATTACTACACTCTGATAAAAGAGTTTGAAGAGACTATCCAAAAATGGAAAGATATCCCTTGGTCCTGGATAGGAAGAACCAACATTGCAAATAAATAAACATACTTCCAAATTGTTACACAAATTTAATGTAATCCTGATCAAAATATCATTATCATACCTCACTATTTTAGGAAAATTTTCCTAAAATTCATTTGCAAATAGAGATTTAGACTAGCAATGGCAATCCTGGACAACACAGGATAGGCAGGAGTCATCACAATCCCTGACTTGAAATTATAATACAAATGTACTGTGATAAAATTAGCAGGGCATTGGCAAAAAAACAGACCTGAGGATCAGTGGAACTGATAAAAAGATGCAGACAAAACTTCTAACACATTCAGCCACCTTACCTTTGATGAAGAGGCAAAACGTCTACTGGATGGAAGATAGCCTTTTTAATCAATGGTGCTGAATAAAGTGGATTTGTCCATACCAGAGATTAAAACTAGACCCATGCCTATCACCATGCACTAAACTAAATTCAAAATGGATCAAAGTTCTAAATATTAAAGCAGAAACACTAAATCTACTGGAAGAGAAAGTAGGTAGAAATCTAGAAGACATAAGGATAGGCAAAGACTTAATGAACAAAAATCAAACTGCACAGGAAATACTTCAAAGAATAAACAAGTGGGATCTCATCACAGTAAATTACATCAAAAGAAATCACTGGCAAATTGAAAAGAAAACCGACAGAGTGGAAAAATTTTTTAGCTAACTGTTCCTCAGACAGAGAACGTCTATCTAAAACATATAAAGATTTGAGAGAAATCAGTTCCCCCAAATTCAAAGACCCAGTCCCAAAATGGGCATCTGAAATGAATACACACTTTTGAGATGAAGAATTAGAAATGGCAAGCCGGGCGTGGTGGTGCACACCTTTAATCCCAGCACTCGGGAGGCTGATGTAGGAAGAGCGTTGTGAGTTCGTGTTGTGAGTTCGGGGCCGGCTTGGGCTACAATGCGAGCGCAAGACTGGCCTGAGCTACATAGTGC